>JARJEC010163038.1:0-13335 GCA_030264575.1 Tachinus sp. AB-2021 | reverse complement strand
GGAAGATTATTATTATTATGCTTTTTTTTGTAAAAACCGCAACGATAAAAATAATAAATCCTGGCGGCCTTTGAAATTACAAACTCAATTTTGCCGGTCGACAGTCCGTGAAAACCGCATTTTTGCTTCAACTACAAGACATTACTTTTATCTCATTACATTGCGGCATAGAGAAAAATCATTTAAGATAGCATTAAAGTGTGGTGCGAAAGAGAGGCAAAAAATGGGTATTAATTTATCGGCGTCTAGACAACAACAACGAGAGCCCCGAAATGGGCTAAACAGCTGATCGACCCTCGTGGCCCAGAGAGAAAGGAAGGAAGAGGATGAGGCGAGCGGGGTTGAACTGGTGCGATCGAGAGAGATTATTACTACTACACACGGGGCGCATTCAACCCTGATTTTACACGCACTTGACTCGGGGGTTATGAGGTTCGGAAATTTACATAACTTTTCTCTCAATGTAGCTACCAAAACAAGCTTTTATTTTATAATAAATTACTAACCTGCTATTGCCATCCAGGGGTAAAATGTGTGATTTGACTGCTGATGAAGCTGCGTTCCTACAGGTTGGGATGACGATGAGTTTAACGAGCAGGGATTGTTCCATGAGCTTAGCGCGTTGGATGTTCTGCCACCTCCTGCGGCCCCGGGACTAGATGCAGGGTCGCCGCCAACTAGACCGACTGAGGAACCGTAACCGACTCTGGAATCTGGTGTGCATGCGGACGGTCTTACGGGGCCGGATAAACTGTTTGATAAACTTGCACCACCTCCTGAGCTCGCACTCTGCCATACATCTTTCACCGCCGCCGCCGCCACCACGGATGCATAACCGTTCTGGTCTGAGTTGCCTTTAGAACAATCTGGCTTGGTATTCGTCGTGCTGTAGTTTACGGAATTCTGTTGGCTGTCTGAAGAAGATGAGTATAGTTTGCAAGCCGCCGCCACGGAGGCGTCGTATGGGGAATCCTGTGGCGGCCTAGCCTGGTGTAAGGAATGATGATGATGATGCTGTGAAGAGGCATACGGCGACATCCCCAGACTCAACGGAAACGGTCTGTAAGCGGCCGCAGCACTCTGATCATGGTGGTGAGCACCAGCTACAGAGCTGGCACTCTGGTGATGGTGGCTACCATAGAACCCACCTTGCTCAAAATAAGAGTTCATTATGGCGTTAATTTTGGCGGCTTTTCTTGGAACACTTAACAAAAATTAATATTGCGACTGGCCGCAAAAGTCACTACAATCACTCAATCACTTAAGCACAGTTTCCAAAAAATTGCTTTTCAAATTGTACGTCCACTTTCCTTTTTAAAATTGCACATGTTGATATTTTCGTTCGGGTGGTCTCTTAACCGGTAATGATATGGGCAATAAAATCGGGAGCCTTAATAGTTAATAAAAACGATTATATTGTTACGACGTGATAATAAAAGTGGGCAATAAAAATTGTAGCGAGTTCGCACGAGCACACTGCGCGGAAGCTCAGTCCGGAATGCACGCACTAACTAGTTAGATCGCGGATCGGGACCCACTGGAGCTCACCGGAGTCTGCTCCAGCCCACACATCCCGGCCCATTCACCATCTCCCTCTTCCAACTACACCTCTCCGTCTAATAATGCCTACCCCACTCCTTCGGCGAGCACGCGGCAACAATAGTCAGATCATTAACAGAAGTGACTGTTGCTACCTGTATTGTCAATTATGAAGAGGCCTTTCGTTACACAGGCTGCTCCCGATTATTATTGCCCTTTTGCAACAACAATCTCATTCGAACATTTTCCAACAATTTTGAAACCCAAAATTATATTTAATAAGACAGGAAGAAAAAAACAGAATTTTATTTAAATAAAAAATGTATCAATATAATTTTTTGGGGGAATTTTTTTTGGAAAACTGAATTTTCCTCAGTTAGCATGGCATCAATGCGTGCGAGGGAGACGTTCCACTTGCAGACAGAAAAAAGCGAGACGGTAACAATAATGGAAGGGGCTCATGAAGAGCACCAATGGCAATTGGATTCGTCACAGTGCCGGCGCCCACTAAAAGCTACGCGCAGGCAAAAGCGTTAGTCCCTAAACGCTCCTCAGTGCCCACAATCCGCACCCCACTCTCCTGTTTCCTCTTTGTCGCGCACATTGTATTTCTACGCGCGACACAGTGCCGCTCTCTATCGGGCAATCGCGAAACCTTCGCGGACCAGATCCTTTTCGGCCTCCAAACGAGCAACATCAAAGTAAATTGCCACTTGAATACGCCCGTAATAGATAATTCCCATTCAAAACAAACATTCAACTCTTTCTTTAATCTCCAACTACCCTCGCGCCCCCTCAAAACTTTATGTTAAAAATCACAAGACACCCAATAATCTTAATCAAGATCAATTAAACCAGGCAAAAATTAAACAAGAAAATTACTTAAGTTTTACTTTGCAGATTCACTACATAAATTAATTAAAATTTGTTTGAAATTGATTTGAAGTGAATAATTAATTATATAACAAATAATCTCTACAAACACCAACAACTTAAAGTATTAATTTACAAAGTTATGTTATTGTAAATTCAATAAATAATAATATTTATTTTCTATAAATACGAAAAAAAAAGTGTAGCTCTAAACTAGATCCACCGATTATGATCAAATAATTGGAAAAATAGTAAATTAATAAGTTTACTCGTATTTTTATTAAAATAAAAATTTAAAAATAAAAAATAATAAATATTGGGTAAATTACAATGAACAATTTAATTGAGTAAATAAAAAATAACAAAACTTTAATTTACAATTTATTTTTTTTTAAATTTCATTTGAATTGCAATTTTAACTAACTGGTTAACTGGTTAAAAATGATCATTATCAATTTTTTGTTTGTACATAGTTTATTATTGTGCCAGTTGCCTTTCATGATGCAATTTCGTAATATGTGCTTGCAACAATCTGAATCAACATTATTTTTAATTTTGTTATTGGCAAACTTGTGAAGATACATGTTGCACTACATGTTAGTTTTCTCAATGAATCCAATTCAATATTAAATTAAAACAAGCCCCATTTAAATAGTAAAATATTATATAATATATTATAAATATATACACTTTTTCGTGTCTCAGTTGTTTGCAATGAATGAACAAATTGTTCCCGGTGAGTGATAAAAATTTATTATAATTGGCAAACTTGTGAAGATACATGTTGTACTACATGTTAGTTTTCTCAAGGAATCCAATTCAATATTAAATTAAAACAAGCCCCATTTAAATAGTAAAATATTATATAATATATTATAAATATATATATACTTTTTCGTGTATCAGTTGTTTGCAATGAATGAACAAATTGTTCCCGGTGAGTGATAAAAATTTATTATAAACTACTTACTATAATAGGTGTGATGCTTGAGTACTATACATGTGCCAAAGTCATACGAGCTACAGTTGTGTAGCTTGAAGCTTCTCGTTCGATTATCGCCGCTCCCGTATCTGAAGACATAATAGTCTTTATTTGCGTTTTTGTTTTGTTTTACACAAAAAAGTGTTTTAATAGAACTACGAATTATCATAAAACTTTATATAAAAGTAGGAAAAAAAACGTATCCTTTATTAAAAACTATATAATAATAAAAGCTTATCATGTGCTTAGGTTTTTGAGTGATTCAAGTATTTCTAAGATGGCCAAATAGACTTTGAGGAGGATGCACGCGCGAGTCGCTGTTCCACGTCAAAAACGGATAAAAATATTGAAAAAAATCTGTAATCTGGTCAAATCTGAACGTTGGTTAACAATTCACAAGATTGCTGAAACTATAAGAACTGAAATGGAATAGAAGACAAATTTTATATAAGAATTTTCACATGAAAAGTTTGTGCGTAAAATTCAACGTTCCTGACCAAGCATCAGATCGTAGTGTTAGACCATTCGCCTTATTCGCCTAAGCTGGCACCATGTGGATTTTATTTGTTCCTTTCATCAAAAGGAACAAGATTTTACACCGTTCAAGCTGCATGATCATAAAAAAGTTTACAGAAGAAGACTTCTAACATTTTTTCAAACGGTGAGAAATTCGTATGAAGCATAGCAATGATAGAGGAGGGGTTTATATTGAATAAATAAATTTAGAACAAATTGTTTCGAAGCATTAATCTATTATTTAATAGCCACACCTAGTTTATTTATTATATTAAATTAAAGCGAGGAAATTGGAAACTGAAATAAATTCTGGATAATGGAATAGAAACTGCTTTATTATACTATATACTCATTTTTAAACAAAATTACATTGAATAAAAAAATCAACCTTAAACGTAATAAATAAGTAGAGCAAGAAAGTCAAAAAGATTTCTTTAATTTTTAATACTATTTTTAATACTTTTTATAGTAATTTGGTTAGTTTATTAAAAACTTTGTAAAAATATATAGTATCTGAAAACAAACAGACACCTATCACATCAATGGCGCTATTAATAAAGCGCAAATTATAAACTTTGAAGTTGTATAATGTGGACAAAGAAGTTCCCAACAAATGGCAAAAAAATCTGAAGAAATATTGAATAAGAGGCATAAGAATATTGAAATATGAAAATAACCAAGAAATTTCTTTAAAATGCTTAAAAATATTTAATATTGCTTAACTCAAAGCGAATTATAGATAGCAAAATGGTGACACTGTATGCTACACATTTTAAAACGTCGAGAAATGTTCGCAAATATCAAGAAGTGTTGAGAGAGTTAAGAAAACATAAGTAACTTTAAAAAAATGGTGCAATATTGCAAAAATTGTGAAAAAATGGTGAAATCTCAAAAAATGCGAAGATTGTAAATAATAATAATTTACAATTAAAATTTTTTAATGAAGCCTAAGTTGAAATTAGAATATTATAATTATTAAATAATTACTACGCCATTTGAAATAAATGTTTTAAAGCATTCACCTCGGATGGGGATCGAACCCATAACCATTGGATTTCATGTCCACTGCTCTACCAATTGAGCTACGGAGGTTTCTCAATTGGCATTGCTTTTATGTTCTACGCCATTACTCCATTTATTTCAAATGGAGTAATGGTGTAGTAATTATTTAATAAATATAACATTCTAATATTAGTAATTGTTCGAAAATTTTAGGAATAGTTTCTAGATTGTGTAAAATATATGTGTATTCATTCTTGCACCTTAAAACATTAAAAGGAATACAGAAATTCGTGAGGAATATCAAGACGAAGCAAAATGGATATGAGCAGGAAGGAGACTCCTGAGTGAATATGTATCGAGGATGAACAACAACTGATTAGTAAAAATCGACAAAAACTGAAGACCAGCATCCAAACGACCACCTAATTGCCAAAAAATGGAAATCCCAAGAGCAAGACAGAGAATGGGCAAACAAGTCATTTCATTGTTAAAAAGAAGAAGTAGAATATTTATGAAATATTAAGAAATGTTGAAACATTTGAGCTAAAAGTTAATAAAACATAGTGAAATGTTCAAATATTCTAAAAAAGATCATTAGAAAATATGGTTGCTGTCGATTAATGGTGCAAAAATGTCAGTATTGCAAAATTATGATCAGTGTGATCACTGGATGATATGTGTTATAAAATTAGATGAAATTTTGGAGAAAAAATTAAGTATTGTAAAATATAACGTCGCAAAAATTGGTAAAATGTTGAAAATGCTGCAAAATGTTGAGAACTAAATATATGGTGACCACAAAAAACAGGGATTATACTAGACAATGGTAGGTTGGAGAGTAACAGCTCTTGCTACTTCAATCGTAATGTAGCAGTTTGCTTAAAACAAAATGGAGCAATTATATTGCAAGAATATCCATGGACTTTTCGGCGTAACTGCCACACTCGGCTCATTTCCTGGTTTGTGGATGTGCCTTGAATTCCGCGTTATTTAAACTTCACCATGTGTTTTTTGTTTCTTCTCTAGGATTAAAATCTCGCGTTTATGTAGAAACACCCCGTACATTAGAAGAACATAAAGAAGCGATTCGTCGTAAAACTCATTGGTCAGAAAACATTAGAAAGGATGTGAGAAAACTTAAAAGGCAGAGTTGAAGAGTGCATGGATTAAATACTTTTTCATTTCGTATCAACCGATATTTTTTTCAAAATGCCTGTTCTTCGTGGTTACCCTGTATTATATTATTAGAATAAAATTACAAATATTGAGAAATGTTAAAATATTTCTGTAAAACGTTTGCAACATGTCAAGACATGTCGTGAAAATATCAAATAAGGTTGAAAATAAAATATTTGCCAAATATTGCAAAATGACAAGATAGACTGTCAGAAAACGGTTGAAAATGTGCAAAATTAATGCAAAATATGTTAAAACATATTATGAAATGAAAACTTTCGGGAAATGCTACGTAGTATATGAGAAACATTTACTTTGAAGAATGTAAAAAAATCAAAATGTTGATAATAATAAATCGTTAAAGATTATTATAAATTCAGAGAAATTGTTTGCAAACATCATAATATATTTGTAAAATTTGAAGAAATAAAAAAAATATATCTAAAAAAAATTTTCTGCAAATTGTCGAGAAATATTCAGAATTGTTGCAAAATATTGAAAAATGTGTATTCTGTAATAGGCATAAACGTTGAGAAATGTTCCAAAACAAAATAAAATCAAGAAAGTATTGTTTGCAAAATATCATGAAATTTCCTAAAATGTAAAATGTAAAAAAAAAATTATAGAAAGTCCAGACATTTCAACATATGGTAAATTGAGAAAATGCTTAAAAATGTTGAAAATATTAGAAATACTTACATAAATTTTTGTATAATGCCAAGAAAACGTTTCATGTATTAAAATTTTGTAAAATCAGATATCAAAAGAAATGTTGATTGAATTTGTTAAAAGATATAAGACTAAATCCGATTTGTCTTTCTAAAGAGTCAAAGCGAGTGATTTCCGCATAGCATTAAAGTATGTTGAATCAAAAAAATGATATTTTACACAATGCGTCAGAGTGAGAGGTGGATACATCGTACCGCAAGTAACATTAAAGATTTCGTTAGTTATTTTTCGCCAGCTTAAGATCTCGTTCCAGTTAGATACAAATCAATGATCTAATGTCTAATATCTCAAAATGTTGCAATATGATTGTGCACAATTTGTTAAAAATTGCTGTTGTTGTTGGATATAAAAAAAAATATTAAAAATAATAAAAGAATGTAAGAAACGCTTGTAAAATTTTGCATAATGTCAAGAATTGTTGCAAAACGTTGGCAGGTTTGCAAAATATTCAAATTATGTTGAAAATACGATCTACATAAATATGTAAAAAGAAAATGGTTGCAATATGTTGACAAAATGCTAAACAATATTTCAAAATGATAATTTGGAAAAACGTCTATAAGTAACAATAAGAAGTAAAAAAAGCTAAAATATTGTAAAATAGTTATGATATCTTGCATAATACCAACAAATGTAAATAAAATGTTACGAAACATTCAGAAATATTGCAAATTGTTAGGAGCTATTCTCAAAATATCAAGATGTATTGAGAAAATGTCAAAAAATGCTAACATTTTAATCCCAGAATGAGAAAAAATATTGATAATTGCAGATAAATATTCAATCAATAAATTATATAAAAAGTATAAAGATAAAAGTATGCTTTTCCTATTATTTCATAGTATTTTTTAAATTTTGTTTTCTTTACTTTCTGTTCAATTTATCTCGTTTATTTTACTTCTTCTCAGTACATTTCGTTTAATTTTATTTATTAGTGGTTTACTATTTGTTTTGTTTATTTTGGTATTTTCTTTATTGTTTTAATTTATTTTAAGCTTATTCGTTTGACTTATTTTTTCTTTGATTTTAATATTTTCGTTCATTTGGTTTATCTTTTCATATTATATATTATTTATTTATTTTGTTTAAGTTTTATAAATAAATAATTTTTTTAACTTGGTTTATCCCAATTATTTTTACTGGATTAATAATTTTATTTCTATTTTTTAATTTTAGATTTTTTGTAAACGTTTTTTGTTGTTAAAATTTTTTGGTTTAAATTTTATTTTACAAGTACCAAAATAAAAATAAATTGTTTTTATCAATTTCAAGCCAATATTAAAGGCGAAAACAAGAAAACTATGTTTGTTCCGTTATTCTCGTTAAAGAAAATTTTAAAAAACATATTTTACTTTAAATATTAGCAAAGGATTAAATAATTCATTAAATTGTAATATAAATATAAATTTTAATATTAAAAATGTGAGGACAGTATTAAGAGCAACTTAAGTAAAACAATAATTGTTGAAAATTCTCAGTTATTCATAATTTAAACGAAATTTATGTAGGGTTTTATTTATTACTTGTTTTTGTATAAAAATAGATCAAATTGAATTTTGATTCAATGGAAATAAATATTTTAATTTCAGGGCCGCATTAAGGATTAATTTTCATACAAATGAAACGAAAAATCTATACAATTCATATAACTATTGGGAAAACCATAAATTTATTTTTATTAAAGATTTTTATTATTTGAAAAATTAATAGGAATAATATCGGCTGAATTGTAACTGTGAGCATCAATCTAAATGCAACCACAATCTGGCCATAAATTGCTCCCAATAACAAGGACATAAAATCCTAATTTGATTTAATTTAAAACCTATAGAACGACTCAATAATGCTCCTCATCAAGCCCAATAAAACGCTCGTAAAATGAATGGAAGTATTTTTTATATACAGTTTAAAATAAAAACCTGGCCATTAAGCGGCCGTAAAAATCCAGGCTACAACAATAAACAAATCATATAAAAGTTACAACATCGCATAAAATGATTTTATTGCATTGGCACACTTCGTCACCACGGCACGCTTTTAGTTTATAAAAGGTCCCGCGCGCGTCTCTCCTCCTGCCCGAGCTCCTCATCCAACTCTATAACTTTGCATCGGTCGTAGGTGACATTTATGGCCGTTCAAGTGCCACTAAAAATCAACTTTTACAGCCATATTTTACCGCAGACTTTGTACATATTGAGATGGGCCGCACACCGAGTAGAGGCCATCTGTATACTTAAATAGTTCGGGGCTTAGAATACCCCCCTTTTATTCGGTATGGCTCGGGGACTTAAGGTCCGGATTGGCGTGCCAGTATTTTATTGTACTTTTACGAGCGCATAATCATTACAATGATGACTTCATTTGACTTTTAGTAGTGTGGCCGCCTTACACAAAACTCCACACACACCGAGCAATTTATTGCTTTTTAAACTGTCACGTCAGATACATCATATTACCATTTAACGACCCACATTATTAATTGTTTATTGTTGTTACCGCGAACATAAAAATCTTTTATTAGTGTAAACAACACTTCATTATATTTTACTTATCTCCCTTTTACTACTCGCTCGCCTTATTTATAACGCGATTTAAACGCCTTCATTAACATACGGTTTATCTAATCTCTTTTCGATTCTGTTTTTCTTTTTGAGTGCCGCAAGAGTTCACGATTATTATGCGCGGTATCGACCTATCACACAACAATTTTCTATTCATGTTACACACACATTCTTAAAATTGATAGTTTCGAAGGAATAGAATTACATTTTTAAATAAACTTACTATTTCAGAGCAGGAATCGATCGAATATTCGCTCACCTGTAACAATAAAAACAATTAGATTCAAACTTCATACTGTAATTTAATAACTGAATACATTTTGCTTCAATTGTGAGAACCAAAAATAACGATTTATCTGTGATGCCTTTATTTAGTGTTTGTTTGATTCTCATGTCTAACTCTATTGAGGTCTGCGCAACAGATGTACCTGCCCTTTATGCTCAGCTCAAACAGACCTACACTTCCAGAAGTGTCGTAAACAAAGGCGTATACGCCCAGAAGACTTAACTGCACTTCAATTTGAACGACATTGTTGCTTGTAATCTTTTATTTACACCGAAAATTATATAAATACTGTGCATTCCTTCTATGAAATCACTTTTACTGGCATTCGCTTCAATTGCTAAATGTTCACCAATCACAAAATTATTAATTAATTTTTCATTAATTGTTTATTTATTTACAATCCGACCCAGAATTTAAATAATAAAATTTGGGTATTTTAATAAATATATACAAAAATGAATAATATTTTTATAAGAAAATTGAAACTCAACTTACATTATTAGAAAATATCGGGAGGATTATTTTCAAAAATATATTAAATATAATTCAATTAAAATTTTAACAAAAATCATATTTTCAACCTCAGCAAGTAAATATTGAATACATTCTCATAAAATCCTACTCAAAATATAAATAATGTAACAATTAAAGAAAGCATTAAAAAAATGCAAAATTCAGCTTGCATTAATGAACAAAGAAAATAAAAATTGATTGGCCAAGATAAATTAATATATACCAAATTCATTTCAAACGAATCCGCGCAATTTTTAAATGAAAACTTCCTAGTTTTAATAAGACTTTAATAACTTCCAACAAACTGCAAATTTTTCGTAATAAATTTCTTTTCTAACAAAATTCAAGGAACATATTCTGTTTTTCATAAACCGGCTTTAATATTTTCCGGCAATGATTGTATTCTTTGAAAACAATGATGAGAAACCTAATTTGAAACAATCCGGGCTGATATTTTTCACGATCCGATTCAAATAAAATCATAAAATATACCAAGAACACAAACTAAAGCGCACAATTTTTGTTATATTATTCTAAAAAAATTATTTCAGCAACGAAAAAAATCGTTTTGCACTGATTAAACTAATTTTAGGTGTATTATAATATAATTGGTTTAAAAAAATATAAAAATAATTACAAAATACAATTAAAATAAGTTTATGCAGTTTCTAAGCAACCATATTTTGAACGCAAACTTTTCTGGAAAATTTTCATTGCACGTAATATGTTTAGTACACATGTCCCGAGATTTCCTCAATTACATTTGTTAAAATTATAATTTATTCAATTTGTAAACATTGATGGCGTTATGCATCCGACAAGTTCGATTTGTTTATATATGATTGCATTGCCTAGCGCCAGTGCACTATTCGCTGTATTTCTTGCACATGTGCAATTTTCACTGTAATTCTTGCGTAAGTGCAATTTTTAGTTTAAGTGGAATCTGATGTGTAGAAAATTTAAAAATGGCTTTATACGATTGGTTTATAATTATAGAGGAAAATAGTCAATAAAACATTTGTTTTCAAAATCCAACTATTTTCAAATGTCGGCTTAATTATCAATAAATTTATTTAAAAATAAATGGATGAATAAAAAAAATTAAAAATGTTTATTATAAATTTGTAGAAAATCAGTTTGTGTGGCAAACAAAAAAAAACATGGCTTATAGAATCATATAAAATGTAAAATAAAAATTTTATTTTCAAATCTCGGCTAGAACTTATAAAAAATTGAGCGGTTAATTAGTTAAAAATAAATGGCATTGTAATACAATATTCGGTTTAAAATTCTGAAAATCATATTTGTACTGTTTTTAAGCTCGTTTAACAAAAATATATTATCAAGTTAGCCAATATTAAAAATAATTTTAGCAAAAAATTTTTCAAAATTAAGTTTTAACAATAACATTTTTTCAAAATCCGGCTTTGAAATTCAAATTTGCTATTCGATAGAACCCAACATTTATTTCCAAGCTATTTTCCAAAATTAAGTTTTAACAATAATAATGTTTCAATCGGATTTTAAAATGAAAATTTGATATTTTAATAGAAGAACATTTTCAAAATATTTGTCTATTATTTTAAATTAAGTTTTAAACATAATAATTTTCCACACTCCGGCTTTGATAGGAAAATTTGGCATTTTAATAGAAGAATCAGTCAAAAATATTTTTCTAATTTAAAAAAATAGCCAAATTTAAATTTGTTATTTTAGTAGAAAAATCAGCTAAAACTCTGCACTGGGTCAGGACTTATTGACGAGATAACTTCTACGAGAGCTTCAACACAATATATATCTTCACATCATAAACATTTTAAACTATTACTTAACACATCAATATTTCCCGAAAAAATGGAAAAGTTATTCTAAAAAATGATTGCAACTGAGACCACCCCAACAGTTACCGTCCAATAACTTTACTCAGAGTGGTCAAACTTTTTGAATGCATAATTCTAACAAAACTGTCTTCTCGTGTCGAGAGAAAAATCCCTATAACAATTTGGATTTAAAAACCACAAATCAACAATATCTATTAACTAACCATCCTGACATCTAACACACAGATGGCATCTTCAGGGAAGTACACAAGCATCATGATTATGAATATTAATAAGACATTTGATTCGTTACGCCACCAAAGACTTTTGTACAAAATTTTTCTCCTAAACGTCCCACAGTATTCGATAATCCAAATTGATACTTTAAAGATACGCTCATTCAAGTACAAATTTGCCCAACATGTTTTCTCACCCAAACAAGATGTTCCTCAAGACTCACCCTTATCACATTTCCTGTACACTATGGTTTGCTGCAACATATACAATCCAGATTCAAACTATTTCGAACAAAAATTGTACGTGCTATAATATGCCAATAGTAATACCTACTCTCCCACAGTAACTCCTTAAGATTACATTTCCCCGCTGCAACTACTACCGAACATATCTCAATCAGTGTACTTCATGTAAACACTTTAAAACAAAACTACTCGCCGTATCATACAATATCAAATAACTCTCCTAAAATTTATATGTATCATCAAGCAATATCACCATCACATATATGCAAATACTTAGGCATTAATTTTGATTCCATGCTTAACTCTAAACACCATAAAAGCCAAAACAACTGCCCAATCAAAACATTTCCGTTCCCCCCTGAACTGCAAATACCAATGTATTTCTCCAAAGTGTGCTTCCAATATTATATATATATATATATATATATATATATATATATATATATATATATATATGGGGGGTAGCAGTGACCGGGACCTTCAGCAGAAAGTACGGGAAGATTCTAAAGAATAGGATCGAGAACGAGTATAGCGACTTAGAAGCTGAAGAACATGCTGGCTTTAGAGTCGGTCGATCTACAATCGACCACTAGTACTGTCTGACTCAAATAATAGAAAAATAAATGGCCGTGAACTAGGAAGTGTATCTGGTGTATGTAGATCTGAAGAAGGCCTATGATAGCATTCCTTTGAGTAAATTATGGACAGTATTGGCACAAATCAATATCAATAATAACCTGATAAAAGCACTAAAGAATATCTATAAGAACAACATAACTAAAGTAAAGGTAGGCAGAAATATTTCACAGGGCTTAAACAAGGCAGCTGCATATCCCCTACTCTCTTTAAAATCGAT
>JARJEC010163034.1:0-21490 GCA_030264575.1 Tachinus sp. AB-2021 | reverse complement strand
GATAGTATAAAAGGAAAGGCAAATCCGGTCCCTGATCGACATACTTCGCTTGCCCCGATTTTATATAAATTTTATTTATATTTTCAAATTTCGCGGGATCTGGAACCGACTGACACTGGTCACATAGGTTATGTTTTCCGTATTTGTTAATCTAAAAAGCGCCATCTATTGGTTTTTTATTTTCTTCTAAAGGGAGAAAAGTAAATAATTCATATCTTCTTTGAGTTTTTGTATTTATCAATGATATAAAAACCAAAATATGTACATTTTATAGATTTATAAATTAGTTTATATGAAATTTTGTTATAAATTTTATAGTTATCTTGTTAATTTTAAAAATCCTTCATTTTAACGTTTCTAATGCGTTTTTTCAAGTTAAGGTATTAAAATATCAATTTCAAACTAATTTGATTCAATTTCTAGAGTTACATTACTATAGAATTGAGCAATCACCTTTATTCATTTCTTATTATGTTCAAACTTAGGTCGTTTATGCGAATTTTGAAGGAAAATTGACCACCACGTGTTGACAACTTAACCAATCGAAACGAATTTTTGGGCGGCACAACTAGAGCTTACTTCTAAGATATTCTCCAAATATCATAACAATATCTTAAATACTGTTTGAGTTTTGAGCGACACACAAACACACACTACACACATACATACTCCGGGACCTCCAAAACGTATATTTCCGATAAGATTTTACTTTAGAATTTTTGGTATGAATCCAATACTTTTTTCTATATAGCTGGAAAAGTAAAAATAGTAAACACAACTAAACACAGATGGAAATAGGTAAATAGAATTTCTATAAAGAAATTGATTAAATTAATAATATTATTCATTGCGTGTTAAAGATAGCTAAAATAGTTCATTGGTGCAATGAGTTATTGTACATTATTTTGTAAAAAAATGTTTTTCAAACATATTCTATGAAGCATACCGCAGGGAAAAAGAAATAGACGTAAATATGCACAATTTATTTTGATCGATTTTATGGCAATATTTTTTCAATAAATCGGAAAAATATAGAACAAAGCAAAACAACATAAAATACCTATTATATTTATCTCTATGTTTTAACTGTATTTTAACAAACGCATTTGATAGAGCAACCGTATTTATTAAATTACAAAGGCCAATATAATTTATCAATTTAAATGAATGAGTATTTATTTGTTTTAACAAATAATACCATTAATGCTAATTGCCAATTTTGGGATCAATATTAATTAAATAGAATATGTATAATAAAGGAGTATGTGCATCAATCTCATTAAATGATATAACTAGATATAATGTAAACATGAGTCAATTAAACAGATATAATTTGAATCATATTTTATATTTCGACTTATTTAAAATGATTTTTTAAATTATTTATTTGTATATTAAAGTATTTCATTTGCATGATTTATAAAAGCATGCTTATCAGATTACAAATACCATTAAAAAAGTATTAATTTCTAGCATATGGAAAGTATTTATGAGTAGAATAATTAATGACATTTCTTTCAACTCCTGATTAAAACTTCAAGCGTATTATTATGCAGTATATATTTTATCTCAAAAAATTATAAATGAAGAACGCGACTATAACGACCCATTTACTATTCACCCTACAGTAAATGGCCCGTAATAGTCACTTTCTAAAGCAATAATTACAACTAAACTGTAAAATATATTGACCTAAATACTGCGTAATAATTATACCCTTAAATTTAACCTGGGGCTAATATTAATTGCGGCTGTGGATATCTTATTCAATTTTAGTGCCTATAAATTATCGCATTGTAAATAAGATTTTACTCGGGGGTAGCGAATACAACCGTAAAAGGGGAAAAAGAGTTGGAAATAGATATAAAAATCCGTTACCTTGTACATTTTCCTGGTTATTTATGGATGGAGCGCTGAGCGAATTCTGGATCAGTAACCAACTGATCACGTATTGTATCCAGCAATCAGGCAGCATTGTCTCTCACAAGCGATTATGTCTTGTGACGATCTCTAATCACATTACACACAACCACGGAACGCCGCACTAACACTACGCGGATGTCTGTCTCTAGAATTCTATGCTGATTTCGCTTCTTCTACCGGTCTAATACGTGATGATAATTCTGAAACAAGAGGAGTATTAATAGAATTGATTTCTTTTTCAATTAATCTGGGTTATTATTAATCCAAGTTTAATGAAGCCGTAACTTTTCTTAACGATTTTCACGTTCCTTCCGGAACACATAATGTCGATTAGTACGGATTTATGTGACGTCAGTTTTCTTTTTCCTGTTCAATAGGTTGTTTTTATATTATTTCTCATTTTAATATTACCAAATAATCAGAGCTAAATTTAAAATGCACGCAATTAGAAATTGTAAATTATTTTTGTAAGACAACAATTATTACTAAACAAATATTTAAAATTAATTTTTGATGATAATATTACCAAATGCAATAAAAATACAAGTAATAATATGAAGAAAATAGTTCTTATGCATTGCATTTGTGCTTTTGAGCATAAAAACATAAATATAAAATGTATTATACCGTTGACAAAATTGTATAGAACTTTGCTTGCGTAGAGCGGAAATAGAAGAGATTTAAATTTCTATTCAATATTTCTGTAGCTGAAGTGTGTGGATGAATGCAGACCCGAGTTTTTAAATAAGAATGTATTTTGCGAAATGTTGTGGATTTTTATTGAAATTCCACAAAATGAAAAAAATTAAATTAAATGACTAACATTTTTTTAAAGTAAAAAAACTGATTTTTTCTTGTTTTAAACTAATATTTATAATTAGTTCATTTTTGAATGCATCATATTAATACGATTTAATTCCAGTAAAGTAATACTAATAAAGCTGTAAAATTTGCATAAGAGATTATATTGTACTTATAAAACAAAATAATTCAATAAATACATACAGAGATATATCAAAGTTTGAAATAAGTTCAAAAGTTTATATAAATGCTTTTGAAAGATTGCAAAAATGTAATATGTTATATATTATAAGCTATAAGTGCACGCACAAAATAAGTAAGTAATATTGAAATCAGTGCAATTTTCCTAGTTCAAAAATTGAATCGCTCGATGGTTTAAAAAATGTGTTAATAAAATGTATTGAATAATTATTTTTTCCATTTTTATTGTAAAATGACAGGTTTTTGTCAGAAATGCGTGTTAAAATATGAATTGAAATTACATGTGCAATAATATGTGTATTGGGTTGCCTACACAGTAGCTAATTATACGATCTTAACCGCATTTTTTCCATTAAAAATACGGTTTACAGCTCGAAACACGGGTAATAATAGAAAAATACATACTAAAGCGCTCAGAAATACAAGGTACGATCGTTGGCGGTTCATTAATAACACAATTTGATAGTTAACATGTCATTTTGGTTATATTAAATTTTGTTGTTGTGCAAAAATATTTAAATTATGGACTGTGAAAATGAAATCGATAGTGAAAGTAGCATACAAAATACTCCACTAAATATTCTAAAAAAAGCAAGCACACCTAGTTGGATATCGTACATTCGAGATTGAGAAAAAAATACAAAAATCAATACAAAGTTGTTATGATTTTATGTAATGAAAATAAAGTAAAGATATTAAAAAATATTTTTCTTGCACATTTTTCACAGAAAAGTAAGAAATACAAACATTTGTCATTGTGATCACACTACATGCTTAAAGCTGTAAAAAACAATATACACATTAATAGTTTAGCGAAAAATTTCTGAAAGAAAAATAAGTAATAATAATTATAATAAATGTTATTCAATTGATCAATTCTCTAATTGCAAAAGTGGAAAAAAAACAGATTCAATACATACAAGTAAAGTGGTTTGTTCACTCGTCTAATTGGGCTCGTATGCTATACAGTTAGACTGCGCGGCTCGTACGCCTAACTGTTAGACTCGTCATTAAATGATGCACTTTACCTACTAAAATAGCTATTTTCCACTTTCATTGTAAAATGATTTTGGTTTTAATCACGCATGAGAGTTAAATTGTGAATTCAATTCGCATGTGCAATATAATATATATTGGGTTGCATATATTACGGCCCAAATAAAAAATTGGCAATAATCAGTATTGGCCTAGCATTATGCAAATTGACCAATTATGATGGTCTGTTTACGAAATAATACTGCTGCTGCTAATATTTCGAATTTCCATTCTAGAAATAATAACATTGTAACGTGTAGTGTGTCATTAAAACTTTAATGAATAATAAGTAATAACATTTTTATTAAATTACTTTTTAGCAAACTAACAGTAGGGGCCGTAGGCGAACTAGTCAAATTATATTTGGGGACAAAAAACATGAATTTACTATATTTCAGTTTTAATTTATGCCCCACTGAATACGTGTATTTTTGCCTTAATGGAAAAAAATGTAAAATAACTACATAACCAACGAGAAAAATGATGATAAATAGCATAAATAAATAGACCGCATATTGCAATAGTAAAATCATCAGTATCATATATTTATATTGGCCTAATCAAGATGAGCATTATCAATATTGGCTGAACAAAACCCAAAATATTCAAGTCTTACTATTATTTCAGATATGAACCAAAAAGATTGGTCTTTACTAATAATCGCCGGTCACTATTAACTATGAATACAGTTTGAGCCGTAACACATACATAGTTGCCAATTATACGATCTTGACCGAATTATCGAAATAAAAATACGATTTACGGTTCAAAACAAAGATGGCACTAAAAATATACATTCCAAACCCCTCAGAAATGCGAATTCCGGTAGTGAGCCATACAAGTCTTTGAAAACACAATTTAAACTTTTATATGTAACGCATTTGATAGTTGACATACGCCATTTGAATGCACAAATGTTGTTGTTGTTGTTTTTGTTGTTGTAATTATTGTTGTTGTTTTGTTGTTGTTGTAGTTATTGTTGTTGTTGTGCAGAAATATTTAAATTGTGGATTGTCAAAGTGAAAACAAAGGTTAATCTAGTTTAAGAACTAAACCTAATATTCTAAAGAAAGCAAGCATTGCCTAGTTATAAATTTTACATTCGAAATCGAGAGACAACACAAAAATCTAAGTAAAGTTTTGTGAGTTGGTGACCATAAAAAACAACATCCATATTAATATGTTTAACAAACTGATTGTCTTTCTAAAACAAAAATATATGATATTAAAATTATAATAAAAGTTATTTATCAATTTTTTAATTGAGAAAGTGGAAACAGTTAAGTTTAGCGCATGTGAGCAAAGTCATTTTACCATTCGTCTGGTTTGGAATCTCATCTTCGGCTCGCTTGTCCAACTTCCAGACTCGTGATTAAAGGACTCATTCTGTTCACTTGTACTAAAATTTTTTGATCGTTTGGACAAATCGCCCATGCCAGAAAAAAAACACATCTTGAATTTTGCGCTAAATCAGGAAAAACAACAAATTTAATGTGCACGTAACATCTAAACAGAAAAAGATGATCTCAAATATAACATTTCCTCAATTTTCAAGTAAGGACTACCCACATTTAAATCAGAGACAGCAGTCGATACGCTAACAATATTATATTGAAAAAAAATGTTTATATAAAAATACTTAAAATTATATTATTTCAGGAATTTTCAAGGATAATTTTAAAAGAATTAAATATTTTTATAACAATTAAGCTAGAAAACATATTGATTTGCCTCTAGAAGAGCTAAATTGCACTTTCCAGAGATATGGTTCTTGCAAGCGTGGATATACCAAAAAAATTGTCTACAAAAGAAAACTTTAAAAAGCAGAAAAAAGCAAATAAAAAACAAGTAATTTACAGCGTAAGTCAGCTCAAAGTTTAAAACAATTTTTATTGTTCCCAGGAAGAGAATTGAAGAAGCTTTTTACCATAAATTAATAATAATGTAAACTGGATTATACAGATAACCAGTGGTACGATCGAGTGGCGAGGAAATATAGTACTAATAAAATGGGCACTTAAAAAAGGTTGGTATAAGAATAGCTAGCCTTTATGAATCTGACTCTACAGTTGTTGTATAGGTTTCATATCCATCCACCTGTTTGTCAAACAAATATCCTAATCTTTAGTGGTAATAAAAAAGAGAAAAGTTAATTTAATAATTAGAGAGTGAATTGGTACCCTACACGTATGGACCAAAAACCTGATACTTAAAGTCACCCCATAGGCAGGTAGAAAAGTAGGATGAAAACAAAAAGTGGTGTATTTTCTCAGTCAGTTTTCATTGATCAAAGGGACGATCTGTGTCAATATCTAACATTTTCTGGATGCACAAACATTGTACATAAGCCGAATAGCCATGAACAATTCTGAAATGCAATAATTAGGTCGTAATAGGACAAAATGTAGGCAGGATCTTGCAATCGTTAGTGTAAAACAACTGAAGTAGTACAATTATATAGTTTTTAAAAGAAAAAAGGAGAGGAGTGTGCAAATATTCAGATTATCTCTAGTTAAAATAAATGAAATCAGATTCTTAAAAATAAATGAAATTTACTCAAAAGAGAGTTGTTATGAATTTCAAGATTGAGATAAGCAAAGCCTGTTTTGTTAATTTTTCCTTTTGTTTGAACGATAGTTATGGAAAAAACAAACAAAATGTTTTTGGGTTTTATCACTTTGATTCAAGAAGATAGGTACCAACAATATTAAAAAAACATAGTACAATTTGACAAAATTTCTATTTTTTCTTGTTTCTGAGGTGGTTTGTCAAGAGACTTTGCACAATGGTCTTGGTTGTTCTTTTGAATACTTCTGACGTCTTACACTTTTGGCAGTCTGTTTCTTCTATGAAGTAGAAATTTTTGCCAAGTAATTGTTTTACTATATATTTGCTAAAGTGCACTGCACGTTGTGTGATTCGTATTCCTCGCAGTACTTCAAGCTTTGGCGGTATAGTAGTTTTTGTAAATCTACTCTATGTATGTGCTTCTTAAAGGTACACTGTTTTTAAAGGTTACGTTGCAAGTTTGCTTTGGATTATTTCTTTTTTAGTGGTTCCCTTTTTAACTGGTTGTTTGGCCACATGGTTTTCTTTCATGCCTTGGTCTTTCTATTGGTATCTAATATAGGCGTACTTTGTAAATTGTGGCAACTGCAAGCAAAGCAATTCAAGACCAAGTTTTATTTTATTATTGACAATTATACGACAGTAATGCTGCTTGGGTGTTAGATATATTAGATATAATAGTATTCCGTGTGTTAGTTTTTTTGATCTACCAATTCTATTACGTTCCTAGTATACCATTCAATATCGGTTACTTTCACTTTGCAAACAGACATATTTGTACAGATATAGCTTAATCTGCTTTACCCGTTGTTTCTCTTAATATATGCTAACTCTAGTGAAATTTTATTGTCCTATTTGCATACCAAATATTTCTCCTCCAGGTGACTGAGTATTTGTACTTTGACCACTCATTTTGCCAAGGTACTACAACAACACATCTCTAAATGCGGTAACGTTTTATAAAGTCCAACCTAATTATTAAAGTTTATTAAGTTTACAACACGTTTGTTATATTCAGTCTGTGAAGCATTTTTCTATATATATATGTAGTATGTATGCTGCTTGATTTGTCCATTGTCTAGGGAATCTCACTAGGGTAAATCAACAGTACTACAAGTAGTACTTTCATAGCTGCTTTAGAACTGTAAGACAACTAAAAAATTGTTTATTGCTTATTTTAGGGATCTCAAGTATCTATTCGTAAAATATGTAATAAACATACAAAAAAAAATAGAGAGATCTTAGTATCATTTATTCAAAGAATATTTTTGTATATAGCTCAAAACTACATTTTGATTGTGAGTCAAATAAATGGGTAAAAATTATTTTAGTTTTAAAACCCGAAACACGAAATAAAAGTAATACTATCTCAACTTGGATACCTTTTATAAGTGTTATAAGTATATTGATAAAAAATCAAATATATATATATATATATATATATATATATATGTGTGTATATTTATTATATTATGTGTGTGTGTATATTTATATACAGGGTGTTCCATTTTAAGTCGCAAGGAGCGATAACTCTGAAACATTGCGTCGTACCATAAAGTATTCCGAATAAAAAGTTAGTGGTTTTGAGGGGACATCTGATGCTGTTAACCTTGCCTCGTTCGGACCCCCAAGGGGGACCAAACGGAGGCAACTTTGAAATCTTAAATGGAAACCCCCATATTTGATTGCAGATTCGGATAGAACATTAAACAGTAAGTGAATTTTCTTCGCATTCTGTTTCTTTACTTTTTCTGATGGCGCTGCAAACGACAAAATTTGTTTTTTTATTCAAACCTCAAATATTGTTACAATAATTACTTTATCATTACTTTTCAAATTAGAAATTGGTAAAAACAAGGAAAACAATTATTCAAACTTTGTATCATACCTTTCTAATTTCTGATTAAGAGCAATGGTATTAAAAAAAATTGTCTTTTTTATTAACTCTATTAATAGATCGAATTTAATTTAAAGTTGTATCCGTAATGGTCTCGACACAATCTTACTTGCTTAGCAAAAAAAAACGCATGCCCGCAACGCATTTGGAGATATTCCACGGCAGGCATTTTTAATTTGCACCCTTAAGTTCTCGCGCGTTGTTAGAGGAGTGCGAAACACGACGTTGTTCAGGTAACCCAAAAAAAAATCTGGTGACGTCAAGTCCGGGGATCGGGGTGGGCAAACAGCAGGTCCTCCGCGACCAATCCAATGAGCTGGGAACAGCTCATCCAATTGGCGACAAACAACACAAGCGTAGTATGGTGGAGGACCGTCCTGGTGGAACAACATAGTCCTCCGGGTTCGCAAATTAACGTCTTCCAAGACCACAGGAAGGTAATTCTAAAGAAACTCCAAATACCGCGCGCTATTTAACGTCCTCTCAAAGAAATACGGTTCAAGTCCACACCATACATTGAAACTCCATCGCTGCTGTGCATTCACTTGTGCAACCCACTATTGGACTGCCAAATATCCACTCCTATAGTGGCCATTAAGGGTGTTGACAAAACCGGTATTCTGAAAAGTACAGGACTCGGTAAAGGAAAAAATGGTCTCGTTTAATCTTCTGCAAAACCCAATTGCAGAAATCTACACGGTTGGCGCAATCGTCCTAAAAAAGATTTTGAACGCGCAAAATATGTTATGGATGGTATTTGACCGCGTGGAGTAACCCCTGAGCCGTAGATTTCGGTATGCCGATTTCTGTTTGGATTTCCCGGAGACTGATATGTCGATTAAGGTGTGCTGCAAGTATGGCAATAGTGCGGGGGTCCTCATCTACAAGATTTGCTCGGGGCCGATGTCATTATAGATGACTTTGGCGCTAACGTTGTTCTAGATCTCGTATTGTACTATGAGACGGAGATCCACGATTCGGGAATCTTTTGCGATACAGTTTGATTGCTCTGGTATAAATTTTCAGTGACTCTCCAACAACTTATAGGATGTCCACAATTTCACTCGGTGTGCAGTCTATGATTTCTCAACGACGTAACTTTGAGTACTGAACTCATTATTATATACTGTAAATTTAAAAATATTTTCATAATAAAAAAATCGAAAAAATGGTTTTGACTATTTTTTGTTTTTTTTTCTGCAAACCAATAAAATAAGTCGAATGCCCATCACATGATATAATATAACCAATCAGAGCATTACTATAGTAAGACTAATTAATATACTCTGAATAATTTCCGTTGTTACGGTAAGAATGGAAAATGTTGACATTTACATTTGCTCTCTATTTTACAATCGATTTATTTTTAAAATTATAAACTAACACTAACAAGTTTGTTGCCAAACGGCAATAATCACGAGACATCAAAGTATCGGCATCAAATTTTCAAAAAAAAAATTTTTTTTCGCATTATTCTCAGTCTCTTGTCGCAATACTACTGAGAATGTAAACCGTTGAATAGAAATTTTAAAACATGTGTGGGAAATATATGCTTTTGTGGAGTAAACATAACACTACACAGCGCAACCGCAACCCATTTTTCAGGAAACGAATTTCTTCTAATTTGATAAAGCTATTTGTCAGTCATAAGTTACTAAATGAGAATCTTTTCAGTGGAAATGTTGATTTGACACTTGGCACGAGCTCAATCAATTTTCTCTATGTGGGAGAATATTCCAAAATCGCACGTTACAAACAATTCGAATTATGTAATATTCAAAATATTACATAATTCGAATTATTTTTGCTAGTTTCCAATTTAAAAAAGGAATAACCAGTTACGATTTTCAAGTTCTTTTCACTCTGTTTGGGGGGCGGAGTGAGGAAAGGGGAGCAAACGTATCACGTTTGTGAGTAATTTTCAAGAAATGATAAAAGTTATTAATGTAACAATATATGAGAATTAATTTTTAAAAAACAAATTTTGTCGTTTGCATATATCAAAAATTTAAAAAAAGTCTCCAAATAAAATTCACTTACTTTTTACGTTCTGACCGAATCTGCAATCAAATATAGGGGTTTCCATTTAAGATTTCAAAGTTGCTCCCCGTTTCCGCCCGCCAGGAGGCAAGGTTGACAGCATCAGATGTCCCTCAAAATCATAAACTTTTTATTTGGGACATTTTTTGGTCGCACGCAATGCTTACTTATCGCTACTGGCGGATTAAAATGGGACACCCTGCACCTTTGTTGTTTTTATTTACAAAGCAATAGATGTGTTTCACATAATTGAATTAATTTTCTGCAGATACCTATAAATTTGTTTATGTCAAAAGTTACAATTTAACTTAACACATAACTCGCATAGAAGGCTTTTAACATTCCTTGTTGTTTACTACCTAAACACGGACATCCAACAATATGCATGTGTATTGTGTACAAATTTACCACGGTGGTTGCAACTCGATTACTAAACACTGATTGTGAAATTCTATCAATGCAGCTGTACTACTAAAACCCATCGGTTCCCAAAATCATTCATTTATAAAATATAAAAACGTTAATTTATGTTAGCATTGATATTATTCAAAATTTGCGAGTAATGATTTATTAATAGAAATAGTTAAAATTAAAAATAGCTCTAGATCAAGGATTTTTCAAGTTTTCAATAATAATAATTTTCTAATCAACTACGATTTTTGAGATGTTATTGTTGCTGCAAATGAGCAAATATATTAAAATTTAATATAAATTAAGCTTCTGTAATGACCGAGGGTCAGTCAAAACTGCAGTCACGGTGTAACTAAATAAATTGTTATAAAGAACATAGTAGTTCTATATTTAATCTTGTAAATTAAAAGTATTTAAACCTTAGATGGCTGACGGGGATATCTGGTTACTTTTCCACTATTTCACATTAAAAAACTTTTGTGTAAAGAATTTCAGACTTGAACTTCTAGGACATCTCTAGTCTACTTATTTTGTTTATTTTTGTGAATTTTCAGAATTATGACGTTGGCCCTTGAAAATGCTACAATTTTTACGAGCTGACGGTGGTATCTGGGTAACACTATACTTATTGTACCTAATAAGTAAACATTTATCATTTTTCTTTAGGTTTTAATTTATAATTGACATATGAATGATTACGGAAGATTGAAATTTTAAAACATGTTATATATTTTTACACTCAACACATTCCACAGTTTGATGGTACTGTTGGAAGCACACAGGATTTTTGCAAATGTTGCATCTCTTGTAGTTTTTCACCATTCTTTTTCTATCTCTGTTTTTGCACGCATATGAAATATACGTAGTACCCGGGTACCACCGTTTGCCAGTTGTGTAGGACTATTTTACCAACCAGCCGTCTAAGGATTAAATTAAATAATACACAACAAATTTTATAAACTAGAATTTTTATTCTTTTCGTAATATATGATAAGGAGAATATTATAAGATAAAATTATATTTCTACAAATTTTATTCTATATTATTTCAATATTACAGACAACTTTTATTAAACTTTTAATAAGTGATATAGTTATTTGTACAATTTATATTTCACATTCTGTTTAAGCAAACGTGCGATTTTATTTGATATTATAAAATATAATATTAAACTACCTATTTAATAATGCCCTTTTTTATTACATACTTTTTTAATTAACCAACAAAATCAAATAAATGAAATGTGAATTCATTATATTGGGTTTCCACCAATTTTAATACATATTTAAATTTATACAAAGCATGATTTTGAAATGAAATTAAAATTTAATATTATCAATATTAAACGAAATGAAATGTATCATATGCATTTGTTTCATATTAATAATTACTACTGTCATTATATAGAATATTTATTACAATATAGATAAAAAATTATTGAAATGTTTTTAGATTTAAATTTTAAAAAATTTGTAAAACATGATTATTGATGTGAAAGTTTGAAACTACTTGGATAGAAAGCAAATGTGATATTTCCCTATTGTATCAACACGTAAAACATGTCAGGGACACATGGCTTAATTAATTTACTTTGAAACATTTTGACCCTCTCTAGAGAACGCTCATATTTATACGTGAAAGTGAGAGTTTGACCTATCTAATAAATGCTTATTATCATATTTATTGCCGAACTTTAACTATATGAAAATGTTTCACATGTGAAAATGTGAAAGTGTACAATATTATTTTAAGTAGGAAACTATATTTTCCGTAGTAATATAATAATAATAATTTTCAACTATTTTGTATTATTGTACAATTAATGTTACATGTGGCAGCTGATGATAATCACACGCTAAAATTATTATAAAATTTGTCCACAATTTGACATACATATTAACATCAATAATATCTGTCATAGAAACATTAGTGTCATGCATATATTATAATAAATAAAAATAATACTTTTTCAGTATGTGTTATGCATTTGCAAACGTTTATTATCATTAGATACAGTATGTTTTATTACAAAAGTGCTAAAAGTTGGGTTTACTTGCTGCAGATTTTAATTAAAATTTAGTGGTAGAGATAGTGAGGTTTCGCGGATGCTAAATGTGCAATTTTTATGGCGACTAGAGTTAATGTGATGTTGGTTAGTGCGGTTTTTAATCAGTTTGTTAGAGATTTATGTAGCAATTTTTTTCTTAAAAAATTGCAACATAAGATGTAATTAAAACTTTTATATCAACTTTACCCAAAAGTTTTTGCATTAATAAAAAATAATAATTAATAAATAAAAAAAAATAATAGCAATAATAATTTACGTTATTTAAGCAAATTACAAATTTCAATAGCAACTATCATTTTAAAATACTTTAATAATAATAATAATAAACTTCATTTTCTCATAAATCATCTTCATTTCCCTACATAAGCCACAAAGCGCCAGCACAACCCAATAAGAATTTTACATAAATCATGTACGTTTGGTAAACTGCAATCTTAAGCATTACAAGATAAATATTTTATTCAATTAATCTTATCCACCAACAATTATATATTTTCTATTTTAAGGAAGTGTTGAGTTCTAAGTTTATTGTGAAATAATAATACCAGATCTAGACTGATGGATATAAACTTAATTAATAAAACTGAGTTAATAGCACAGATAACAAATAAAACTTATATCTAATATCACAGATGACTTCGAAGTTATAAAATTCTCCGCTGCCAGATCCTAAGCACGAAGTAATTAAATAAGACTTACTAACTAATATCGCAGTTGACACAAGCATTGTAAAAGACTCCGGTTTCAGAATTTATCAAATATGACAGCAACGTTAAAAGTAATTTCGGTGCCAAAACCCAAACTATATATACAAAGTAATAAATAATAAATAGAATATTATAATAATCAAATAATTAATACGCCGTTACTCCATTTTTAAATAAATGTTTCAAAAATTCACTTCGGATGAGAATCGAATCGATAACCTTTAAAAACCTTAAATATTGTAAATAATAATTATTTATATGCTCATTTTCCTAGACTTCAGTAGATGCCCGTTGTAAAATGTCCTGTTCAAGAGACCAGGGAACACGTTACTTGAAAACCAATTTAACCTGTTCTTAGCGTTAACAGGCTAAATAAGTCGCGTTTATTTAATACGTGTTTCACCGTCAAATAATCATGTTAAATTAATTTTACCTTAGAGTTGCTGGTCGCCAGTGAGATCAATTTGCAATAAAAAACTTAACACAACCTAATTCAAGGTTGCTGGTTATGAATCTGCAATCAAATTTCGGCTATAGGCATCAAATTACTTGTTACTACTGCTTAAAGCATGCTCGTCTTGAGACGGATCTGAGCAGTTGGTTCAAAAAGTATATTTAATTAATATAATATAAATTAATTTAAGAAATGATTGATGTGTAAACATCTATGCTATCGATTTATGGCTGTGGTTTAATTGAGAATTGACCGTCATGCGTCACCATTACCTACAACGTCAGCATTTTGAGCATATGCACTGGATATCAGATTTATATCCATGCAATTTACGCAACTGCTTCTTGTTTGAACGATCTACCCATTTGGAGTAATAATTGTAATCATCAAATCTGATATCACAGTCAAAAAAATAAATTTGTGTATCTTTATGGGTGATATTAAACTTCTTGGACGTCTTCCTTGTACCAATGTTTTCTAATTTGCATACCATTGCAGCAACTTAAATATTGGTAGCATTTTAGACAGTCTTTTATTAATTTTGGACAGTCTTCCATTAATTTTTTATATCTAATTCATACATTTTTTATTTTTAACTGCCCATGTCCGTCTACGATGGTCTAATCAATAAAACGTGTACACCTTAACAGTTTCTTTTTAATATTTTTAATTCACAGAGAATAAGAATTTGAACGTACCAACAATTTTTATTTTCAATTATTAATAACAGAAGTATTTTAATTGTATTTTTAAAATTTCTGAATAGCAAATACGCAAATGAGACTCCATTTTTTACAATAAATCAACTTTTATGATGCGTAAACATATTTTTTTCAAAGGAGAGCTTTGTGTGCATGTAAGTATTATTTACAGTGTCTACAAAATTTTATGTATTGAGGATAAAAAATATTTGTACTTTGCGTAACAAGCTATTATGTGTAGCACCTGTTGTGACAGTGCTGAGCATTTGAAGTTAACTAGTTCTACTCCAGTTGAATCTTCAATAAACTTTGTGATTAGAAATGATTTTAGATCATTGGACTTTACGGGTTTTTCGTCCGTGTAATCAATATAGACTGCCTAACGGGCAACTTCATTAGCCATCTCAGTTTCTTCAATATTCACGTGACCTGGCGTCCAAACAAAGTTTATCTTTTTCCTTCCTCGAGCCAAAAGGAACAACGTAGTTTGAAACCCGGAATAGCGGTCGGTTAAATACATAATTTGTACTTAAGATAGCGCCTGAAGTCGGACCAGAATAAGATTGACCTGTTACAATAGCAGAGAGTTTGATATATTGCATAGTTTAACAGTATATCCACTGGAAGAGTCGTAAAAGCTCCGGAAATAAACCACAAACCACAAGACGTTTGTCTATACCCGCGGAGAGTCAAGGTATTTGGCGACTAAGCCCAAAAACTTGCTCATATAAACAACAAAGCAAATATTGCGTTTTCTAAGTAAGATTGGGTCCATGCAAACCTCAATGTTTGGCAAACGCCAGAAGGAACTTTGCAAAATATATCCTCAAATACCGTAATAGAAAAGTAACAGTAGGCGTACGTTTGTAATTTTTTTTTGCTGCGTTTGACTATTAGTAAAAATTCTGTGGTGCGAAGATAGTAGAAAAACACCTAGCTTGCTGCATAGACTCTACGTAGAAGTAAAAAATACCTATTATGTATCTTACAACAACTACGGTTCTCAATCACAACTTCTAAGCTGATAAGTATACGCTATATTAATCAATATCAAATGATGTCAGGGTCTTGTATAGGCGCAAAAACACCTTTCTTCGAGCTTCCCAGTTGATGTTAGCCAATCACTCAAGGATGTTAAGTACTTTTTAGCAATGCAAAACCACCACTATATGTGCTTGCTATGTGAAAAACCTATCAAATTCCAGCCGCCAGAAACATACGGTTGTGACGCATGAACATTTGACGCGTCTCAGATAAAATTGTGGTCAAAAGTTAACGCGATTAGACGGGTATTAAATCAAGCGCTTTATAGAATATTGAGGCGGGTTCTTTTAAGATGATTCTATTCAAATTCTTGCTCTCTCCATGCGAAAAAGAATAACCAGCTGGTGATACTTAATGACGTAATTACTTTTTTTACAAAACAATTTTATTATCTTGATATCTAGTCAAGGCAAATTTAATATTACAAATACAACATTTGTACATATAATCATGCAATGAGCGCTTTGCAGATATGACATTTTTTGAACATGCTAGCCAAATTGAAACGTTTACCTTAGTACTTTGGTTGACAATTTACATAAATTCTTATTTTTGTTGATCCACCTATTGTCCTTACTGTAGCTACTCATATAATTCTATCTGCTTTGGATGGACAGCTTTGATGCGTCCCAATGACCATTTCAGAGCTGGGATGTTGAAGTCTTTGACTGATAGTTAGCTTTTTTTTTCTCGAAATATGATTTAATATTCATTAGACTAACCAGTGATTTAACCTGTTAACTGGTGTCATTAGCACAAATGACTCAGGTAGGCTTGACAGTAAATGACCGGAAGTCAATGGTTCTTAGTTCCGGTGATCATCTGACAATGGAGATAAAAGCCGTGACTTTAAACAAACTTTGACTTGCAGGATTTGAAATAAACTACGATGTTTTTTATCACAATTTATTTAGTCACAAAGTCAGTCGTCATCGCCGTGTGACTTAATAAATTGTGATAAAAAACAACATAGTAGTTTATTTCAAATTCTGCATTATGAATTATCACTTAGTAACGGTCGATTCCATCAATTTTCTTAAACTTTGACTTGATTTATGAGTGTGATAAACTCTATTTTTATTATTTTATTCTAATACTTGTCGACTAGCTAGTTACCTACTGAATTAATAAACATCAATCAATCTATCTATCTACGTTAGTTGTTCATTTCCTGCTGTTCGTTTAAGATGGTATTTTGACAGCAGCTTCCCAAATATCTCTAAAATGTGACGATCGGGGTGATATACATTTTGTTCTACATTTAACTTTTTCCATTCTATTCTACATATAACTTTGTAAACCATGTTTGCATGTAACTCTGTTTATGTTTAAACAAATTGCGGAGTTCCTTCCATGTACCAACAAAGTTTGTTGCATTGTCGGAATAAACTCTGCTTGGTTTTACTCTACGCTCAGAGAATTGTCGGTCGTAACCAATTCGCAAATGCTTAAGTTGTTAATTCCGCAACCAATTGTAGATGCCTATGTTGCCATGCACACAAACACTGAGATGTAACCCTTTTAAGTTTTTGATCCTTGAATGTGATATGCTTTTAACAGAAAAGCTCCACAAAAATCAATTTCAATGAAAATGGTCTTGATGGAATGACTAGATTGTGGTAATTGTTTCATATAATGTAGTGTAGATTTGCGGTTTACTCGACATTACATTCAATTTCGTAGGATTGCTTTGAATGTAGATTTTCCTGATACCGGCCAATATATTGTACGTAATGTACTGTGTTGGATCTCTATATTAAAATCTTCCTTTTGAGCAATGGGAATTAATCTCGTAATTCCTTAGTTTAATTCGATTGCTAGCTGTGGCCTGTAGTCGTCATCGCCAATATTTCACCATTCATCATTAATAACTATACTATCTTATAATCTTTTACAATTTTGTTAGAAATGGCCATTTGATAAATAAGTTACTGAAGTATTGTGCGCACCACCCCATCATCTTGTTCAAGCCAGTCAATTTGGTTTAATCCATTAACCTCAAAGGCCACTCTGGTTTATCTCTGAAAAGACGTTCGGGACCTTGCCACCATAATATGGTGGCATGATATAATTTTATTTTGAAAGTTAATATAATAATATACAACCGGCATATCCAGTAAGGGCGATGTCAAATGTTTGCATGGCAAGCAATGATAATCACGGTCAGCTCTTCGATGGGTGTTCGCATAACCCGGCCAATCGCCATTGGAAAACAATTAATGGCGCTCTAGATATCAGAGTCAAATTTCTAGAGTAAACAGCCTTAACTCAACACACATAACTACATAAACACAGCTGAAGAACGTCGAGATCGATGTCTAGTTGGGCAAAACCCAACAAATACAAATACTACTACTATAATAATATATTTTTCAGGATTTTTGACAAAAGACTCGTGTGACGGCCAACCATCGACATTAGCAATTGTTTGAATTTTATATGATTTGCTATAAAGGTTTTGCATCCGTAAGAAGTTTACGGTGAAAATAACAATTTTGACTAAAATAAATATATCAAATAAAATATAAATAAATATGTCTCAATAAAAAAAAAATTAAATTAAAATCACATACAATATTAAATAAACAAATATTTTGTAAAATAAAGAATAAAATAAAAGAATAAAATTAAAAATAAACAATTAATAGAGTAAATCAATTGTTCTTTCTTGTAGGTGGTTTTAATTACTTGTTATAATACCTTTTATTATGTATAAATCGGTATAAACAATTTGCTAAAAATAAACGACTATATTTTTAAACGTATCTTTTATTGGTACATATTAGGCTATTTTTAATTATTTTATTAAAATGTAACTAAACGCAAAAGAAAAAACTTCTCTATATTTAACAGGACATTTTTTATTCTCTAAAGCAGCCCCGTTTGCGTCACTCAGACTAATCCCGCAAAATACGTATGGGAATATGGTGCGCTTACTGGGTTAGGAATACAATCATTTATTCCGACAGGTATATAATGTAATTAACAATAAAATTAACACATTGTTTTATATTAATCTATGCATATGTGTTTCATTTAAATGTTGTTATTAATGGAGATTCATGTATAAATGTAAAGTGTAAAGTGTTTTTTAATAATTAATCAATTAAATGTTTATTCTATATTGGTATTTTTTCTTAAACTTAGTCTACTTAAAACATGACTTAACATGATTTGAAGTGGCACATGTTTGAGTTTCGAAGACAAAACCAAAATGTTATTATTATACAAATAATAAAAAGCGTAATAAAAATAATTTTATATAATGGAGTATCATTAAGAAATTCGTTAAATTTGAACGGTAACCACTATGCAAAAACATCATTAAAAAAAACGTCATAATATTGTATAAACATAGAATTTTTTTAAATCTAGAATATTTCATGAGTAGTTGCCCCCTCGATCAAATTAGTATTTTCAAATTTCGTTCTTTTCAAGTATTATTCATTGTACACAATTCGTGTAGTCAGTAAAATCAGTTAATATATAGTTATAAGTCAAAAATAAACATTACTTGCTGAATCATATACCAAAATGAAATGTTTCTTTGTTTTTCCTAAAAAATAATACTTTTGGATGTTGTTGAGTGTATTTTTTCATCCCATTAATGCACGTCTGCTATTAGTTCCCCAAAATATTATAATCCTTATTATCCCTTAAATCCAAGCAGAACCTAAAATATCAGTTAATTAAGAAAGTTATCAGAATACAAATTTGTAAAAACACAGTAAGTGCACCATCGTCCCTGCCTCAATCCCTACCACTCACGAATAGTATATAAATAATGTAATTGTTAGTTTGGTTAGTTATTATCAGCATATATATATATATATATATATATATATATATATAATAGTCGTTTTTTCTACAAAGGTACATTTGCATGATATCACGAATATTTACATCTGTGAGCTTGCATATGTTCCTGTAGAATCAAATCAGAGTTCTACAAAAAACGTTATTCGAACTATAAGAAGAGGTCGTTATTACACTTCGCTTCTAGAGATGTAGTCAATTTTGCATCTACACGACTCTAATTATATTTTTATATATTACGTTTTTTGTCATTAATAGAGCTCGGAATTATGAGCATCAATTTTAACAATATTAAATGCATATCAATTATGAATGTATATCTGCACAAATCATAAGAAAATAAAATAAATGGCAGCTTATTTTAGCTTATTTTGGCTTATATTGCTTATTTTCAGGTTTTGTGCATATTTTAGTATTTATACATATTTAGTGCATATTTTTAATTTTTTAACTTGTTTTTCCTTAATTTTTATGCTTATATATTTTATGCTTATTTTAAATAACTTGGCCTATTTTGTGCATATTTTATGCTTATTTTAAACAGTTTCGGTTTTTTAAAAATATAATTTATTTTTTTAATTAAAATACAATAAAGAGGTATTTTTAAAAGCACCGTTGAGAGTGCAAATGTTAAAATAGATATTACTAAGTCTACTGTTGCCACACTACTACTGCCAACTATTACGAGATGGGAAACAAAGCAATATATTATGTTAAAAATTTTGATAGTTTTAAGGATCTTCTACTGACGTTTGATGCATCTACATCCCAAACTGTTAATTTTTATACAGTCAAATTACAAGTTTGTCAGTTGTTCTATAACAAAATTAGAATCGGCAGATGCCTTTCTAGTAGATTCGTTGGAAAATAGCCACAACTTTAAATCAAGCGCGTTGAAATTACGTGGAAATGTTGTAAATGTTATAAATATAAAATTTAAAAAAAAATAAAGCATTTTTTATATTGAAAAAATTGCTAATGTTTTAAATGAAAAGATATCAGATGAAATCATTAATATTGATGAATTATTTATACCAAAGTTAAAATATGCACCAATAACACATGTAGATGTTGAAAGGAGCTTCTTGGACTAACAGAAAAAGGTTCTTTTTAGTAAAAAAATATTTTTTTTAATTATTATTATGTGAATTTTACTAATGTTTCTTTTATTGTGTTGTGTTTATTATTTTTTAGTACGTTTTATATTAAATACATTTTTTGCTTATATTACCGATTTAATTGCTTATTTATGCGCTTATTTTGCAGTTTTTTTCGATTATAAGTCCTAGCTCTAGTGCGCTAATTATTTATAATATTTCGTTCTTTATAAAGATTGCCCATCAAATGTTCCAAAGAGCATTAAACAGAGAAAAACTACAAAAAGAATGGACAGAGGCCTATATAACATCAATATTTAAAAAGGGGACATAAGAAAATGCAAGAACTATAGAGAGATCAGTATACTGCCCACAATTGGTCGTTTATACAAGAAAATAATTTAGAAAAACTAGAAGAACAAATAATCGGTAAAATCGGAGAAGACCAAGCAGGCTTTACAGCGGGAAATCATGCATAGACCAGATTTATACAATACAACATCTCTTAGAAAACAAAATGACAAAAAATAGAGACGTACACCTATCCGTTGTAGACCTTAAAAAGGCATACGACTCCATCCCTAGGAAGAAAATATTGAAGGCATTGAAACAAAGAGGAATATCAAAAGCGCTCATAGAAGCTGTAAAACAAATGTATAATGGAAATGTAGTTTACATAAAAATAGGAGGCCGACTATCAAAGGGATTTAAAACAACAAAAGGGCTT
>JARJEC010162993.1:0-19343 GCA_030264575.1 Tachinus sp. AB-2021 | reverse complement strand
TTTTTTTGTGATATATTTTGACATAGAGAATATATATATATATATATATATATATATATATATATATATATATATAAATTTTGAGGTTATCAGTTTGTAAATATATTTTTCCTTTTTCGAGTAACTATGTTCATCATCAGACTATTAATGAAAATTTACGTAACATTTGTCAATTGATTGCTATTCAAAATTATGAAGCTTCAGCTGTCAACAGTTTTCTTAAAAAGTTAACTATTGTTGAAAATTATCGTAACAACATTTGTTAATTGATTGTTATTCATGATTTTGAAGCTTCTGCGCAACGCCAACTTACATATTTTATGATACAACTGCATAAATACGGTATTTAATTTAAAATGTATGACTTTCTAAAAGGTAAATAGAATACACAACTGTGTGCGGAATTTTACCCTGAATCAAAATATGTAAAAATATACAGGGTGTTCACAATAACGATGATGAAATACCGTTACTCGAAACAGGTAAAATAAATTTACAAACTGATAACGTCAAAAGATAGCTTATTTCTTACCATTATATATATATAGTTTGTTGGGTCTAAAATTTAAAATAAAGTTATAACTTCCGGCGTTTTTTAGGAAACACCCTCTATATACAGGGAATTTTAAATACGACCCCCATGTTTTATTGCAGATTTGGATTCTACAGAGAAAAAATAAGCAGCTTTTGTACTTAATAATTTTCTTGTTGTGTGATAGATAGCACCGTAATTTACAAAAGAAAATTAAGTATAAAAGCGGTACGTATTGTTTACAGTGTCATCTATCCCGCAAGGAGAATAGTGTTCAAATACAAAAGCTACGTATTTTGTCTCGTAAAATCAAAATCGATAATAAAAAATGAGGTTTTTAAAGTTCCGACAAAATGTACCCCTCCCCTTCAACTCCTTAAAATAAGCCACATTTTTATTGAAGATTCTGATTTATGGAAAAAAATATGTAACTTTAGTATTTAACACTTTTCTCGTTGTATGATAGATAGCACTCTAACCAAGCAGTACCGTTTTTAAACTCAATTTTCTTTTATCTATTACAGCGCTATCTATCATGCAACAAGGAAAGTGTTAAGTGCAAAACAAAATTGCTTATTTTTCTTCGTAAAATTCAAATCTGCAATAAAAAATGGGATTCTTATTTAAGATTCCAAAGTTACCAAGAGTTCACCCCCTAGGGACAAGGGAGGATAATTGAATTTACTTAGTAGTTTTTAGTATTAATTGTAGCACTGAAGAAGGTGAGTGTGTCTCTGAAACGTCTGCTTTAATAAATGCTTTTTTAAGAAAACAATATGTATATTATATTATCCTATCGTAAAACTTGTGTTGTTTAACCATCTTCTGTTTTTGTAAATTTCCCACTAATTAAAAAGTTTTATCAATTGAGAAAGTAACTTGATGTGCATAATTATGTTTTCTATCATTTCTTTAAATACAATTTTTCAGTTTTATTTTTGAGATTTTGTTCAAAAGAAAAATTTGTTATGCAACTTTATGTACAGCAACTGGTCCTCAAGGTTTTTGTTTTCTTTTGTCATAATCTACAAATTTACTTGATACTTTTCTATCAATTAATGTGGTGGTGGTGATGTCCATCCTAGATGGATCAGGCGCTTATCAACATATTTAAGTTTTTGAGGGTGTAATGTGGACCATCAAAGCTTCAAAGTTGCTGATTTACAATTATCAATATAGAGTATACAGACCATCAAAACTTCAAAGTTGCAGATGATTTATTTCCTATTAATAAAATAAAATTTTGGAACTTTAATACTACTACAATTAAAGACTTTGTTTGAAAAGCTAAAAAAACATACAGAAAATATTATTAATTAACAATTAATACTAATTTAGTGAATTTTAAATTTAATTAATTCGTAAAATCTGAATAATACCAACCGCTCATTAAATATTATTTAATAAATTATAAAGTGGTTCAAATATCTATTATCAATCTAATAATTTCAACAATGTAAATATGAGTACCAACTTAGCATGACTTGTATTTTACAAAGGCTGGTAATAGAATGATTGTTTCATTTATAAAAAAATATTGGTATACGATTTTTTTTAAATTGGAAATGTTTTGCATGAGAATATAATTTATTGTCTTTATTGGACGTCCTTCGATTTTTAATAGGGAAAGTTATTAGACGGCTGATATCACAATTAAACTCTATTACTTTAGACAACGAACCTTTTGGTATAAAAAACACATCCTTTCTTCAGAGCATGTCTAATTGTTACTAATTTAAATTCATTACTATTAGTAATGCATTCGAATTAATATTTAATATAATTATATTTAATATTAATTTGTAGGGATTACTAACAGTAATGAATTTAAATTCTATTTCAATTTTACATTATAAATTGATTTTGTCATTGTAAAATCTCACAAATCTGTAAAAAGACAAATTGTCTTACAGCGTGTTTCCTGATTTCAAATCTTGCATCTGAGGCAGATTTGAATTAAATGTCAATGAAACTTTCATTTATTAGATGGCGCTGACGAGTGGCGATATTCCTTCTATAATATTTATACTGAAAATTAAAAGTCAATTGTCATATTTTTTATCTGTCATACATATGCACAGCTATGCTGCTACTCATTACATTACGGCCAATGCATACAGGGAATGCAAGTGTCTAAAGTCCCATTTATCTATATCCGTACCCGCTTTCCTGAAATTTTTCCAATTTGCCTCTCTCCTATTTTTCACTCACATCTCAATATAAAAGTTTTCACAAGATCTCTCTACTTGTGTCGTTATTTTTTCATGTCCTTAATTCTGGAATAAGTAGTATTTGTATTTCTTGGGCTTTACCCAACTGGCCAACATTGACCTCATCGTCAGTCCTTCAGCCGTGTTGATGTACGTATGTGTGTTGGGTTAGGGTTTGTTGCTCTAGAAATTTGCCATCCATATCTAGAGCGCCATTAATTGTTTCCCAACGGCGAATGGTACAGGTAGACGGGGCCGCGCGGTCTTGAATAATTATCATGGTTTTTACAAAAAAAATCCTGTTTCTCTTGTTACACCCATTCGGCAACAAACTATACAGAAAAGCTCCGAAAACATACTTTTTAAAATATTTATTCACAGTTTAATAAAATATATTTTTAAAGAGAGAATTAGTTTTAGATAATGCTTTGTTGGAGCAATTTGTATCAGACAATATTGAAAGCAATGGTAATGATGATGAAGATGGGGATGGAGATGATAATGGGGATGATGAATCTGATGATAGCAGTTGGTCCGATTTAACAGATGGTGATGATCCTTTATCTGGCGATTCTTCTGATTTGAGCTATGGCTCCTTAGAGGATATGTTATATGATTCTTAACACTTATAATTAAATTATTTATTTGAAATACAATAAATATTATCAAAAATATGTTATTTTCTGAAACAGATAACATTTCTTATTTCTTATTAATTTATATAAAAAAAGACCAAAATGAATTATTATGATTTTATGTGTATTAGGAATGATATTGAAATATTGTATATATGTAATAGAAATTAAATAAGTATAAAATTTGTACAATGTATTGTGATTTTGTGTTTTCTTAATAAATATGTTAAATGTTATCAATTTCAATTGCATAAGTGTCTGTTGATATTTTATTTTAATTAAATTTTGATATTGTAAATTAAATTGAACTCAGGGTTAATTAAATTTGATCTATTTCATTGGTATATATAAAGCCAGTTTTTGAAGTTTCTAGTAGTACGAGATTAACACATGGTAAGTTACTTATTTAATTATTTATTTTTAAATGTAAATTTTAAATCGTTGAAGAAATTAGGTGTAATTTCAAGATGACTGTCACAATTGAAGTTGTAACCAAAGAGGCAATATTGGGAGAGGGTCCTCATTGGGATGAAGACTTACAATGCCTTTACTACGTTGACATTTTTGGTCAAGCTATTCATAAATATCTTCCAGCCACTAACACACATACCAAAGCAGTTGTAGGTGAGCAATATGTTATTTTAATTAACCATTTTGTATTTTTTCTGAAGAGAGTTTAGTATGTAAAGTATACAAACAAGATGCGTGATGTGTACGTGAACAGTACAACAAACATTTTTTATTGACTGTTGTGGTCTGTGTCTGCGTTTTGAAAGTGGATTAAGTGAAATTTAGAATTGCCGGCGTTAATATTATATCGTTTATGTTCAGCCAGGCTTGGATGCTCTATTTTGTTCACTATCCTTCTTCACTTGTTGCCCTCATCCTCCCAACCTTCCATCTCTAACAAACGCTTCATTCTTAGAGCCTTGCTCATGCACCTCTGTGCGTTTGTTCACCCTCTTTCTGATCATGTTCCGTCTGCATGCATTATCTGTTGAATATTATAGTCTGCAAAATAAGAGAAAATATAAATCTTTAACTTTAAGAAAAAAAGTTAGTTATATTTTACACGACAACCATAATTAAATTAAAAAAATATTATGATTTATTAATAACTCATTTATTGCTAATAGTGCTATTTCCACAAATAAATCATAAATACAAATTACAGCCTACCCAAATTGAGTTGAACTAAAATTAAATCTTTGCGCAGAAAATATACTATGAAACAAAATCCAACGTCTAAATTTCCAGTCTTCGTTCTTAACTCGAAGCGTTTACATGTCCTTTACTAGATACAATGATAACATAACTTACATAACATAGCAGTCATAATGCTGTGTCTAGGAATGTACAATAACGCTTCATTGGTGCAATGTTAACGCACTTAGCGTGCAACTCCCACATTACTTGAAAATCTGACTGGCTTTGGTCAATATAAAAGACTTTTACTGTAAATCCTAATATTGAACCGTATGTAATAAAGGCTAGGTTAAAAAAAAAACAATTGTATTAAATACGTTGTTTTTATAAGTTTAATTTTATTCTGTAGTCTGTATTAATACATTTAAGTAGTCAATACATTATAGTTGGTATACATGCAAAATATTAATTGTTGCACAAACGCCAGGTAACTTTGTAGATAATGAAAAAGCAAAAATCTTAATTGCCAAATGCAGAAAAAGTCTTTGTTTGGCCTTACGAGCTTCTCAAAGATTCAATTTTGTCAATACTAATATTGTTTTAATTGCGTAATTTGTGTAAGAAATTTGCTTTCTTTTTTAGTATAATAAATATAACGAGATTTATTGAAAATTAATAATGAGTCATGTGGAAAAATATGCAAATTACTTCTGAAGAATTAAATTAAACATACGCAACGTAGCAAAATTTCTAATGAAATGAAAAATTTCTTTTCACACAATCTACAAAATTACCTGGCGTTTGTCTGCCAATTCATCTACATCCTGTATGTAAATTAAAATTTAATTTATTTTTGATGTGAAACATCTAATGGCACTTTAGGACGAAAGTTGCTATCTTTAAGCCTCACATGAAGTTTGCACAGAAAACACAACCTATATTAGTGATAATGACTATTATCATGAGTGACAGTGATAATATGCAATATGCACAGCTTCCTTTGAAAAATGGAATGTCACATCTATCAAACGTCCCGCTACTGCTCCCCTTTTTTTATTAAAAAATATATTACATTTTTATTTTAGAAAACATTGTGTTTATTTGTATGTATACATGTATTATATAGGAAGAACGGTTTATGAAACGTATAATAAATGAATGATAATTTAAAATTTTTTAGTTGTTCAAACTAGTATTTGAATAATTTAAATCATGATATTTATATTATTTATTTTAGAAGGTGGACCAGTTACGTTATTAGTGCCAGTGAATGGTTCCAGTGATCGATTTCTAATCAGCATTGGTAGAAAATTATTTGTTGTAACATGGGATGGTATCAGCACAAACGTGTCTAAAATGGAGCATTTAATTGAAGTTGAAAATGACATCGATGTAAAAAATAACCGCTTTAATGATGGGAAAGCTGATCCAGTTGGAAGGTTATGGGCAGGTAAAAAAATTAAACAAATATTTACTAGTATATTCTATTACATAACATGTTGTATATTTTGGTACATCAAAATTGTCATTATAATTCAAGACATCGCTTGTGAAATAATACATTATGTTTATTTTGTAAATTTTTAACATGAAATTGTAACTTCTAATTTTAACTATGCTTTGGCCACCGAATACAAAGTGTGAAAATTACTAAGTACAAGAAAGTCAACAATTTTTGTAACATGAAATGACAATTTTGAATGCTGTCAAAATTGTCATTTCATGTTACAAAAATTGTGTAAATAGAGTATATTAATATTCTTAATAAACGCCACAAGCTTTAACTAGATTATTCTTAATGTTAGTATAATATTTTGCTTTATAATTTGTTTAGTTTCTTGTTAGCATTTGTTGGGTTTTACCCAACTGGCCATCGACTTTGAAGTAGGTCCTTCAGCTATGTTTATGTAGGTATGTGTGTTGAGTTAATGCTTGGTACTCTAGAAATTTGCATCAGATATCTAGAGCACCATTAAGTGGTGAATGGTACAGGTAGATGAGGCCATGCAGGTCGCCCATCCAAGTACTGATTGTGCCTAAATAACATTGCTTAACTTTTGCAAACATCCGACATCGGCAGTACTGCATATGACACTCCGGCGATTTTTAGTTTCTTATTAGCTGTTTATTCAAATGTGGCCAATTATAATCTGGTATAAGCTGTTGGACCTATTAAAACACCATTATCACCAACTATAGTCTTACTTAAGGGTATTAATGTAAAACAAACAAACAAAGAAAATTTGTGAAATTGCCAAACTATTTTATAAATTTTCTTTGTTATTATTAGAGGAGAAGTATTGTCAACTTTTCGTATTTTAAACAAAATATTTATTATGATATATTATTATTTATCCATAACTTGTTTTGATGATTCTGATTAAACTTTATTGCTTATTTTTATTATGTTTTTTATATTTAGGTACTATGGGGCCCGAACCAGAAATTGGCAAACTGGAAAAAGAAAAAGGGTCTCTATATACACTGATTGGTAATCATCAAATAAAAAAACATTTATCAAAAGTAAGCATTAGTAATGGCTTGGCATGGAATACAAAACTAAAGAAAATGTATTATATTGATTCACCAAAACGAACTGTTGATCAATATGATTATGATATGGAAGCTGGAACCATAAGTATATTATTTATTTTGTTATTTTTATTTACAAATTTGAACCAATTTGTTTTCTTTAGGTAATTGTAAACCAGTTTTTGATCTAGAAAAATATAATATTCCAGGAGTTCCAGATGGCATGACTATGGATAATGATGGTAATTTATGGGTTGCAGTTTTTGATGGAAGCCGTATTTTACACATTGATCCTAGGACGTCAAAATTGCTAAATACTATTAACTTTCCTGTCAAACAGGTACTTTTGAATATAAAACTTAACAACCAATCAGATATTTAATACATTTCTTACAGATAACAGCTTGTGCTTTTGGAGGTCCTAATATGGACATTCTTTATGTTACAAGTGCTAAATTAGTAGTAAAAGGTGTAGAGCAACCAAAACCAGCTGGTGCAGTATTTAAAGTAACTGGAACTGGTTGTAAAGGAATGGCCGGGTATAAAGTGAAGCTGGGTGGTTTAATTTCCAAACAAGATATTTAATTATTACAGATTTCACATTTTATAAATATTTTGTGAGAAGTTAAAAAATAAGCAAACAAATAAAATAATTTACAGTTTGGAAAATATAATTGTTTTAATTATTTGTGTATGAAAAAGAAAGTTTGGGCAAACTAGCACTTCCGTATGTTGACAGAAAAATATACCAAAATTGCTAATACACTACAGGAAAGAAAATTATTTTTAGTGATGTACTAAATACTATAAAAATCAGTATATCAAGTCTCAAAGCATCTCTTATTGACAAAATACGAATTTTATAGTAGAGTCAAACAAAACAAAAACTTTATGCTTAAAGTTTTTTTGCAATAATCACTAAATGGTTATGATTTTTCAATTTTTGATTTGAAATAGGTGGTGCATACACATTCTGACTACATCAACAAATGAAATCTTGAAAAAAAGCAGTTACGAGGTACTGCCTTGAGACACTCCAATTATGTGACTAAATTGATAAAATCATTTTTATTCGATTTTACATCCTGTTTACTGCTATTTGTGACATATTGGTGTTCCGTAGATGTTTGCTGTGAGAATTGATGTTGTAAAGGGAGGACGATAAATTGGTCCATTAAATTAGTTTCTGGTTTATTTACTTGATATTAACGAATATCGACTATTATCAACTGAACTGTTCTCGTAACAATAGTCTACTATTTATATAAATATCTTATAAACAATTACTTAATGTAAGTTTGTAATTATGCAGACCAACCTTGCGGAAGTGCTGTGCTATCATAACATTGATTGTTTTATTTATTTCAATCAATGCCATCATACAAGGGTACTACAATGTCTTCCTCATGCTTATATTCCCTTGCTCGTATATTCTAAAACTGCGAACGATTCTTAACCAAAATCCTATATTATTTTGAAAACATCTCGTTGTAGACCTTGACTCCTACCCGTAAGGTAAAATAGATTTGATTGCTGAAGATTACTTTTAAAACACTACAACTTTTGTTGGATACATTTTTCTGAACATTTTATTTATATAATATTTGACCCTTCTGAGACATTTCTAACCAGTATGTTGGAACGTTTGTTGACATTTTTAAAGATTAAACATTTAGTGATATTTTTCGATATTTCATTAACATATTGTTAAACTTTATAAAATTTCAGTGTTTTTATCAATTTTAATTAAATATTATTTCATACATCTCCTAACATTTTTTAACACATTTTGTTATTGTTATTAACGTTTTAATATATTTCAACTGTGGAACATTTGGAACATTTTACTACATTTCGAAAAATTAATGGACATTTTGTAATAAATAATAAAAAGTGGGTCAGAAGTTTTTACGGTGACACAGGTTAGTAGAGTACTACAGGTACAACTTTTAAATTCAATTCTTTCTAATTTTGTGACACATCTATCCGCCCGATTCACACTGCCATAATTAACCAATCTGAAGAGAAAAATAATTCTTATTGCTTTAAAGGAAGTTTATAATTCAAATTTAACCGTTATACGGCAATTAAAATGTTAAAATAAATGATCACATTTTAAATTAACATAAATTAAACTAAACATAATCTATAATTAAACAAAAACTATACCAATTAATATGTAAATCATAATTATTTAAATATTTTGGAGATAGTATACTAATCATTTAATGTTATTTGCTGTTTGTAACATCAATTAGTACATTGTTATTATTTGTAGTTTCTGCAGTATTTTAAGTTTTTATAATCGGAAGAATTTGTTATAGAAACTAAAAATAAGTGATTACAGTGGGGTATATTGGCGAGATTTTTATAATCCTTGCAGAGTATGATAAATAGAAAAAAAATTCTCTGCCCACGTCTGAATAAAACAAAAATAGATTTATCTTATTATATATAACTTGGAGGTTTACAACATAATTTTGGACAATGTTCCAGATCAGCAATATCTCTTAGAATATCATTTTATTGACCACATAGCAACAGAAGTTGTATGTCTTTCATTTCCAACTTCCAACAATAAAAATTAAAAAATTTAGTATAATGTAAAACAAAATTAAAAAGAAAAACAAAAAATTACTTTACAAATGACATAAATTAAAAGATATCCTGGCCTGAAACAAAACATACACAAAACTTGATTATCCACAATCTTACCTGAAACGTATAAAAAATATTAAATATTTTTTCAAATTAACTTGAAATAAAAATTAATGATCCTAGCCTGAAATATGATTTATAAAGAATTTTTTAAAAATCATGGAAAATATTTTAATAATTACCCATATACATTTATTATAGAATATTTTATTTCCTTTTTACAAAATTATTTTATTTTACTTTAATAATATAAATTCTACAATGTTTGTATATGATCCTAGTATACTGCCGTTGTAACAGAAAGAACCGTAACTGCTTATTTTTTAAATATATCTTTTTTATAAAACTGCATTTTAGTCTATTTAAAGTAACAATATATTTTTTTTAAATTCATCTGATTAAGCATATACAAATTACTTAAAAATTCAGTTAACATAATCTCTTATATCCATAACCCAATAATTCTCATTTTTCAGAAATTCCTTGAACTAAATATTTTTCTATATTGTTATTTGACAACAATTTTAATCTCCCAGAAATATACTAGACAATTAGCACCCAAAAAGAAATAATTGATCCTAACAATTTACAAATTTGAAGTGCCCATATCCAATTTCGTGGATCAAGTTCAGGGGGCGTTTTTATCGCAGCGGCGGGAAATTGAAATTGCTATAAGTTTTCACTTGAATAGTAAATTCAATAAAATCTAATTTATACAGGAGTATTCGCAGCGGCGGGAAATTGAAATTGCTATTGGTTTTCATTGGAATAATAAATTCAAGAAAATCTAATTCAGGTGATTTGTTTTTTATACTGTGAAATCCACCTTAAAAATAAATAGTAAACAGCTTATTTAGTATTAAATTATACTTCAATTAAAGTCACGTATTTGTTTAAATTATCTAATCATTTATGTAATAACAAGATCTTTAAGGTCAAACTTCATAAATTACTAAGCTGCTATAAACCTACTATAGCTGTGTTCTTTATAGTAAATACAAATAAATTAGAACTTTCTAATTCAATAGATTAATATGTCTGTGTACAAAGTTGAAGCTGCAGGTATTATGGAATTGGGGGAAGGGCCTCATTGGAATGTTGCTACTGAAAGTTTATATTATGTTGATATATTTGGGAAGAGTATACATAAATATACTCCTTCCACAAATGAACATTGTAAAGCTGACATAGGTAATTTTTATATATTTTTATTTAGGATTTAAAAAAATATTAAAAATTGTAGGAAACCATGTTACTTTAATAGTACCAATTCATGGAAACAAAAATAAGTATATAATTTCAATAAACAGGAGTTTGAGTGTGATTGAATGGGATGGAACACTTAATAAATTAATCGATGTAAATACTATTGCAGAAGTTGATACAGATACTGCTGTTATTGCAAATCGAATTAATGATGGGAAATGTGATCCATATGGCAGACTTTGGTTTGGTAATATTAACTTCTTGTTTTCAATTTTATAATAATTGAGAGCAAGTCATTTTAAAATATTTAACAAATAAGTTTCAAATTGTTTATGAATGAATTACAGTGATAAGTGCATTAGTGCTAAGCAACTGTATCAATATAAACAAATTGAACTTGACAAATTAATTCTTATCTATCAGCCTCTGACCAGATATACGGTAAAACTTCTTTATGTTGAACCAAACCGGTCACGTTCTTGAATAATTTTTTGCAATTTGTTTCCCGATCAAAAACTCTTGTTCTCAAATGTAAGTAAAAGTGACATTTCACATTCTAGATAAAATAATGACTACAAATAACCAGTGATGGGATTCAAATTGCTTAACAACCGATTCGCAAAGATGCATCAAATTAGCGGGTGAAGTTTTAAATTTAATTTTTTTTGTGGGCGCCATTTGTGCTTCAGGAATTTAGTTTTTTTCTTGTGACTTTTATAAAAACAAGTGCACACAAAAATTCCTAAGGGACGACAAAGCACCTAAGAAAAAAATCAAAATTTGAATCTTTACCCACCTCGTTTGCAGGAATGTTTGTTTAAAAAAACAAAATGTTCACAAAAACAGAATGTTTATTTAAATTATACATTAAAATATGTAATTATTTTAAATTTTGGCAAATAGCCTTTTGGTTTCCAGTCATTTTTACTTCTGTTTTTGTTTTTACACAAGGATCATCGGAACTGTGGTTGCTTTTTAACCAGTTTTTGAATAACGTACTGGATCCCATTCTATTAAAGGCAAACTATTCAAATTAATAACCATAATATTACTTATATTTGAATCGATTAGTCTGTTTAATTTTTCTGTACATATTGTTCATAAGGCTAAAAGCCTGTTTCAGCTTCTGCTGAACTGACGAGTGAAAATATGAAATGAAATAAATATAAATAAATGAAAATATTTTTTGCCTTCTGAATACTTTTGGGATTATCACATTTATCTGTATTTCTTAAGAAATTTTCAAGAAAGTCTCTGTTGTTATTGATGCATATTCAAAAATCAATTTCTGTAATTAAAGTATGTATTTTAACAAGTTGAACCTAAAATTTTTTAACATACGATTTAAACCAACCAACTGAATCCTATCACTGCAAATAACTATTTGTCAGCACACTGCAAATATCATAATGTAAGTAAATAGGTATGGTCTATGTACTGCGTTTAATCATTGCGACTGAACACATTCGATTAAACAAATCAATCACATGTTTGCAATCTGTTACGACTGTCAATAGAACACAATCTTGGGATTGGTTTATTTAATCACATGTTTTAGTCGCAGCGATTAAACGCAGTAGATAGACCATACCTTTACTTACATTATATTTGTAGTGGGCTGATAAATAGTTATTTGCAGTGATGGGATTCTGCCGGTTTGCTGCTTGAACCGTGTGTTAAGAAGTTATTGTAGTGTGCTGTCAAATAGTTATTTGTAGTTATTTTTGAATGTAGAATGTGAAATGTCAGCAACATTTGAGAACAAGGGTTTTTGGTGAGGAAAAAAATTGCAAAAATTTATATCATTAAAGCTTTCTTTGTGCTGAACCTAGACAAACAAATTCATTTTGTTAATGATTTGATGAAATTTAAACTTTTGTACTACATTGCTATATTTTTCCAAACAGTAAATAAACATAAACATAACCTACCCTTGATATTACCAAATAACAGAACAACACATGACAAAGTGTAGAGTCTGGTGTAGGTATATCTATTACAGGCACATTAGTTTTTATTTTTAAAAAGCCCGTTACAGGTATAGGACCCAATGCGTAAAACTATCACATTTTATAATATTTTTCCATTTTATACATTGGAGAGACCACACCAAACTCACTATTACAAAAATTTCCGTCTGTCCTAGATTGACTAAATATTATTTTTTATTTTAGGGGTTAGCTCAGTTGTGTCTAATCATAATGATAGAGCTTTGAATTTTTTACAGTATTTCTAATTATAATACATATATAAGATTCCAATATACATTGGTTTATTTTCACAGTACATATACATACTTACATACATACATACATATATATGTATATATATATATATATATATATATATATATATATATATATATACATATATATATATATATATATGGTATATAAAATTTGGTAAACATGATATGTTATTGTTTAGAATCGATTGGTACTCATAAACTGTACACGGTACACGGGGATACCAACTCGACTTCGATTTTTCGTACTGTATATATAAAGCATTTTTCATTAAGAGCGACGCATTTTATTTCTTCAATTAAAAGACTTGTGGGTTAGTTTTAGAAATGATTTTTATTTGAAATTAAAGTACTTTCAATGCCATTATTTATGGAATACACTATGTTCAATATATTCAGTACGGAAAATCGGAGTCCAGTTGGTATCCCCCAAATTTTATATACTGTGAAAATCAATATATTAGAATTTTATTTATTATTAATAATTTGTATATTATTACATTGAAATAAATATCATATTCTAAAACAATTTCTATTAAGGTACAATGGGAGTGGAACCAGTAAATGGTCAAATTGCTCCAAACATGGGCGGTTTTTACAATTTGCAATATGATAAGACAATAAAACAACATATTAAGAATGTTCATATATCTAATGGACTTTGTTGGAGTATTGATGGCAGTAAATTTTATTATATTGATTCTGGAAAGAAAGTGGTTGATGAATATGATTTTAACGGAGATTTGTCAACTATTTGTAAGAGTTGTAAGTGCTCCAAAATTTGGGCATATGAACAGCTATGTGGTATTATGTAACAAAAAACTGAACAACAAGTTACTCGGCAATTTTAAATTAGACACTCTTTAGTAAAACATTGTCGAAAGTGGCTATGTAATTAAAAGTAAATAATTTAGTTTATAAAAGTATGGTGGTTGTTTGCTCCATCATAGATTTTTTGGATTTTAAATATATAAAACGAACGTTATCTAGAATGAATTATAAATAGTTTTTTATTCTGATAAATGGTATGTCGATTGAATTTATCTCCAGGGAAACGGCAGATGGACATTTGAGAAATTTATTTCATTAAGAAACCCATATTTATTTATGTTTTTTTTAATTGTGAACGCTTTGGGACCATAAACAGTCCTTTTTCTCAGCACTATAAATATATACATATATGACACTATTACAAGATAAAACTAGAAAAAACATACAATTAAAAAATAGATTAGTTACATCAAATATAAATTATAAATTAGTTATAAAAAGATTCCTATTTCTTACCATTAAAAACGTTTTTTATTAGCAGGATATGTTTTATTAGTTATAACATGTAGAGGGAGTGACATGTACTATAAACGATTGCGTTTAATGTTGTCACAAGAATAAAATTTTATTAATATTTTTTGCGTATGTAATTTTTTCTTTGTTTCTTTTGTGAGAGTGTATGTTAAAAAATTATTATAAATTGATAGTTTTTATTAATTGAAACAAAATAGTTCTGTTATTGGAATTTATATTATTATGGGTTGATTGTATTAATCTATTTATTACCACTTTTATAGTGTTACTTAATTTGTTTATGATATTATAAATAATACTTAGATTGTATGAATATGCATTACAATTGCAAGTTGGATTGTTGTTAATGTACATTTCAGATATTATTCTTTTTCGATATGTAGTTTCACTATCTAAAATTTTTAAATTAAATTTTTTAAATTGATATGGTGGCAACCCTGACTTTGTGTTTTGGTTATTACAATCTCTTTAGTGTTGGTTGAGACAATTTATTAATTTTTGTCCTGTATGTTCTATATATTGTAGGTGGCAATTATTGCAAGGAATTGAGAAAATCATATTTTTTCTTTCCATAATTGAAGATTTATTTTTTAATTGGCTGAATAGTGATCCTACCGTATTGCATGATTTAAATGTAATTTTAGTTCGTTTATCTGTCAAGACTGTTTTGATTTTATTATAGGTCCAATATATATGGTATCAAATATCAATTCGTGGATGGTAAAAATTTAATATTCACCTGTTAATAAAAAAAATGTTAATGGTAAGAAATAGGAATCCTTTTATAACTAATTTATAATTTTAATTTAATGTAACTGATCTATTTTTGATGTGTAAACAACTATGTTATTGATTTGCGTCCGGGGTTTAATTGAGAATTGGCCGTCACGCGTTGACATTAGCGTCATCATCTCACGACGTCAGCATCACTTGTGACGTTAGTGTCACCGTCACCGGTCTGAAGTCTCATACAAATGTATATATTTATGTGACATCAGTGTGCGTGCGACGCTGTGAGTGAGTGACTGAGTGATTGAGTTGGTAATTTGACGAGTGGGTGAGTTAGTGAGTGAGTAAGTGAGTGAGTTGGTGAGTTGATGAGTTGGTGAGTAGATGAGCTAGTAAATTGTTAAATTGGTGATATAGTGAGTTGGTAAATTGGTGATTTGGTAAGTTGGTGAGCTGGTAAGTTAGTATGTTGGTGAATTGGTGAGTGAATGAGTGAGTGTGTTTACACATCCTTCGTGAGTATAGCAGCACTCACTTTGCTAGTTAATTGTATTACTTTGCTTGTTTTTCTAGTTTTATCTTGTAGTAATGTCATATATGTGTATATTTGTAGTGGTCAGGAAGAGACTGTTGATGATTCCGATACGTTCGCAATAAAAAAATAGAACGAAATGTGGGTTTTAATGAAATATATTTCTTAAAGGTCCTTCTGCCATTCCCCTGGGGAATCCAATCGACATGTTATTTAGAATGTTACAATTGATAATGATGGTTTCATAACACCTTTCTTTGTTCAAATTGTAAATTTTTCTTGCATAATACTCTATTGAGTATTTTATGAAGTATTTTTATGAACATTTTTGATAGAAGTTGATCTTTTTATGAAGTTTCTATATTATTTAACTATCATGTTTTGTGCACCGACAATTTGTATTTTTTAAGTTATATGCTTACAGCGTACTGTTTAATACGCAAATTTTGGGGCACACTGATTATATAAAAAAATTAATAGTCTTATATATTTCATATTGTAGCCAATGCTAAAATAATTTTTTCATTACAAAAGCATAATATTGAAGGTTTTTGTGATGGAATGACAATTGACAGTGATGGTAATTTATGGATAGCCATATTTAATGGATACAGGGTAATCAAGATTGATCCAAGAAATCCAGAAACATTGTTACAGACAGTTATGATCCCTGCAAAACAAGTTACTTCAGTTGCTTTTGGTGGCAAACATTTAGATGAGTTGTATGTAACTACTGCAAAATTTACAGTAGACGATGAAGTTTTAAATGCTCCAGAACATGGAAGTTTGTATAAAATTGTAGGATTAGGAGTGAAAGGTCTTCCTGCAGTAAATTGTAAAATCTAGAATAGTATTATTCTATAAATCTGTAAAAAAGTAGTAAAATGTGAATAAATTTATAGAAAATTAAGATTAATTTGTTGTATCATATAAAATTGTAATAAAAGTTTATGACAATGCTTGTTTTATACAAATAAGGTTTATATGTCAAACAGCTGCAAAAACAAGAGCGGGAGTTTTATCTCGATCAAACGCTGTCGGTGTCGTATTATAATTGTTTTAATTATGCCCGGGTTTTTCGGGTGGTGAGGAAAATAACTGTTGAAATTTAACAGATCTTTTATAGCAAATAATTACAAAAATAAGAGAGGTTTCAGATGAAAAATGTATGAATTGGTAAACATTTTAATAAGCAAATTAGATATAATGAAATTTTATTGTGTTTTTTGAAAATAATTTCAATATTAATATAAGATACACATGTTTCAGTTGAATTGTAAGTCTACTATGAATATGATTTTTTTAAAAATTTTATTATGTTGTACATAACCTAAAAAAATACTACAATAAACATAATTAATTACATATTATAAAATTTACTAATACATAATAAATTTAAATATAAAAGATAGGTAACACCAATTACCTGCTTTAATCGCATTATTAATCTAAAATTCATATTAAAATAATCCGCTATTTTTTTAATTAAATTAATATTTTAATTAAATAGTTATATATATATATATATATAATAAGCCGTTTTTAAATATTCCCCTTATCCATTGAAGGACGTTGTGTACATGTTTATAATATGTTGATATACTTGTATTATTAATAAAAATGCAATAATTATATTGTTAATACAACTCAATCAACTACCGAAATTGATTCATTCGCAAAAATACTGAATGAATGTGATCTCGTATAAAGATTACCTATTGCTTTACAATTGTGCTCGATTTTTAAAAAAGCTGATTATAAATTTCAAATTAAAAGATTTATTATTATATTATTTTCTTAGAACTGTGGAAATTTAATTTTTATCTTAGAAGGATGCTGCAAGGTGGATTCCCTGTCGTTATATTACATCATTTCAATTCTAATAATAGATTTAAGATTAAGAAAATATAATATTTATATATGAAGTAACTAAACCATAGTTGTAATAAGGATTATTATTTTTTGACATCTGAATTCTGATCATTAGCACACCTCTTAATGCGAAGATATGCTTTCATTTTTATATTTTCCAAGTATTTTAACTCTCATAATGAAATTAATAGGATTAAAATTAAGGGAATTTCCAAAATATGAAATGAGAAAAGAAACTATCATTTGCAATATCTGATAGCTGATTCGTTTATTACATTTACTTAATGAGCAAATATTCATTTTATTTTTGTTTATATTCTGCCTTTAGTGAACAAATATAGAGAATTCAAATGTCTCAAAATAATAAAGATTTTATCTGTACATTGCTTAAAATAACCCCGTTTTATGATATTTTATTGTTTTATACATTCTAGACACCAAATCCACCACCAGAAAAATTTGTCCTGAATATTTTATAGGAATGAGTGGGTCGGTAGATGAGTTGATAGATGGGCCGATGGGTGATCGGTCGTACAAGCCACGGTGTTTAGCCAACGGACACTCCCAACTCGACTCCGGACCCCTAAATGATAATTGTAAATGTTTATAAAAAACGATATCAAATTTATTTTTATACTCCCATCGAGGACGAGTACGTTTGACAAAATAAGACAAAACTGAGTTATAAAATATTAAAAGGGAGCAAATATGAGTAAATTTTTTTTTGGTAATAAACTCTCAAATAGGTACACGAAATGATAAAAAACAGAAATTTTTAGTCGATCTTAATTCATAAACAATTTTGTGTCTAAACATTAAGTACGGAGATAAAAAAACGTTTATTTTTAGAGGGAGTTTTGGTCAACATTTTATAATTTTATTAAAAAAAAAATTAATAGAAATTAAAAATATGTACATACTTTAGTTTGTTGATTTAATAGTGCAATTTTATTATGTTTATACCGGAACAATAGCAACGAAAATTGATTATATAAAAAGTGGCACGCTTCATCTCAGCGCAACGAAGAAAATAACTAAGTAATAAAGGGGGCAAGGGGAAAAGTATATTAAATGCACATACACGTTTACATCACCCAATATAAGTAGTTTACGGAAAAAAATATAGATAGTGCATTTTTTCAATTTCTATTAAATTTTTCCTATTCCTTCCTAAAGAAAAAGCATATGTCCCGCCTCAAAATGTAAGTATGTATGTATGTATGTATGTATGTATGTATCCCTGTGTGTTTGTCTGTGTGTATGTCTGTCTGTCTGTCTGTCTGTCTGTATGTATATGTGTATGTGTGTATGTGTGTATGTGTGCATGTGTGTATGTGTTTATGTGTGTATGTGTTATGTGTGTATGTGTGTATGTTTGTATGTGTGTATGTGTGTATGTGTGTATGTTTGTATGTGTGTAAGTGTGTATGTGTGTATATGTGTATGTTTGTATGTGTGTATGTGTGTATTTTTTTTAAATTAATTTTTTTAATACATTTATTTAGCAACATGCTCCATTACAGACAGTAACACTACATGTTTATAAATTACTTTTTTCAAAATTTTTACAATCTTGTTTGTACTTTTTTACATAACATTAAAGTTTATATTTATAACAAATTTAGTAAACGCTTTTACATATTTTCCTGCCAAATCATTTTTTGGTGTGGGCCACAAACCACCTTTTTTGATATTTGCCTTATCAGTTCGTTTCTTATTTCAACTACATTTACACAATCAT
>JARJEC010162985.1:0-11246 GCA_030264575.1 Tachinus sp. AB-2021 | reverse complement strand
TTTTTTTTTTGTTATAACGAACATTTTGATAAAGCGAACCGAAATGCGTTTAAAATTGCCAAAACAATTTTCTTCTTATAACAAACTTTTCTTCGGGCTAACAAATTATAAATGTAATCTCTCGGCATTGTTTATGAAACTTAACCTCTTCCAACAACCGATTTTGTGCTCTCAAGGTGTGTAAGACGAGTTTAATTTTTTTACTGTGTTGAAAGCGCCTATTAAACATGAATAAAACTCATGGGTTACTATTTTTGTCTTCTATTTTAACAAAAAATGGTTTACAACACATCGTAAATATATTTCATTTGTAAGATTTTGTAATGCTGAATTTATCCAAAGGATTTAGCATTAAAAATAAATTTAATATTGAATTTATTAAAATAGAAGACAAACTTAACTAACAACTTTACAGATAGACGTGGCGAATTTATGCAAAAAATTTAATTACAAATTGAGGGATTTACGCATGCGCGGGTGAATGGACGCTTGTGTCAGATTTAGCTGCGTTCGTTTATCCTGCACCGAACACATTTTTCACACCAAATGTACTTTAGCCATTTGCAAATGGACAATATTTATTTTAACACCATTTACACCATAACACGTTTATTTATTATGGTGTAGTGTACACATAAACCGAATCGTGTTCACAACATAGCTTTTGACGTTAATAGCTGCTCCAGCTGCTCACCCACATAGCGCATGCGTAATACTACAGAATTTAAGGATTTAGCCACAGAAGTTGAATATTACGAACTTTCGATTCCAAATCTTAAAGCCACGGCTAATGCTAAATGTCCATAAATGGGTATATGACTACTCTAGTATTTAACTCGCTAATGTTAAATCAAAATTTATTACTAATGCTAAATCGGTTTCATAAATTCACCATAAAGTGTTACATAATTAAAAATAGTATTGACACTGAAGATGTTTTTTGTGGCAAACAATATGTTTTTATGTGTTGCAAGTTATATTATGTTAAAAGAGGAAAATGTTGAATAAGTATTCAAATTTTTTCTAGTTCACTTGCATATTCGAGTAAGCTATGCACGTGTAAAAAATCAATTAAAAATGCTGATTATGTTAATACTTCTATTTTAATTTACATTACTTAAAACATCGGATTTAAAGGTTTAAAATTATTAAAATATTAAAAAGTTAAGGTTTTTAGTTAATGAACACACAGTTTGGGGGGCTCTGGATAATCAAAATGCTTTTGAATGATATTAATTTTAATTATTTTGGTACGGTTTAATTGAGTATTAATGAATAAAAAATTTAAATTCAATTAATATTTCCATTTGATGAGAAACTTAAAACAATATTTTTTTAATTTAAAATTTATGTCAGATCGCTAAGATAAAACTTATCTGTGCAATTTAAGATTGGTACTTATCATGTTAGCTTAGATGGGAAGAAATATTATTTAACCTACGTGACTAAAATAAGGTAACCATTTTTCGTGCCAATTAAGAAATGCAATAATCAGCAGTGCATACAAAGATGGAGTAATTTATTTTTAACACGTTTATTAACATTTATGTGAGTTAGCGAAAGGCACTGCTTTTATTAATTGTAAATTTGCTATTTATTTGATTTTACTTTATTTTTTTGTTTTTTTATTTCTTGAAAGATAATTGTGTCTTTAATAAGCACACAATTTTTGCACCAAATAGTCCAAACAACAAATATTTGTTAGCCGATATTAAATAAAATGCATCAAAACAGCATAACCTCAAACGTTCGTCCTTCCTTTTGTAAATTTTTTTGTTTTTGCTTATTTTTTAGTTGTTTCATCACATTTTTTATAAATCTTTCATTTATTGGCACAAGTACAAAAACGACCAATCCATCAAACAAGGAGCAAAATTGTTTAAAACCGTTTCAAAATTGAATTTTACTCATCGAGTAGCAAGGATAACAGGAATAGAGATGGCATCAACTTCTGGTTTAACTTTGAACAAATGTATTTTTGGAACCATTGAAAATTATATGGGGTGCTACTCTTGCGGTCTATTGATGTTTCCACTATTTACAATATTCGATCTACCTTTATATATAGTTCTAGGACTTTTCATTTTTTCATGGGATTAAATTATCCCACCCCTCAATTTAATGCGTGATTTTTTCTTCTCACTTAAAACTTTTTTTTATTCCAATAGGCACTCAGATATGGTAAAAAATATTTCACCAGCTTTTTTACTTCAATTTTAAAAAATAAATCGTGCATCCCCAAACATTGCCCAATGATGGAATGAAGGAATGACATTTACTAAACAATGGAAGAAGAAAAGATCAAAACTTCTTAAAAACTTTTATTTGATTTGAGGGGGGGGGGGACATAATGCTTATGAACCTGAACCTATTTGAGATAATGCAGTTTCTAGTTTTTAATGTAAACAGAGTTTGAAAAATTTAATAGTTATTTGCTTGACATCTTTGGTTAACATTTAAAATTTTATGTTTTATAATTTCCTCGTAAAATTATTAATTTTTCTGGCTTGGCTTCTCATTTTTTATCCTCTAGCACAAAATTGATTTGTGCTGCCATTATCTCTTAAGTGTTGAATAAATTACCTTCAGACCACTCTGACATTGAGAAGAATGATATAAACCCGAGTTCAAGAATTATAGACAAAAATGTGGGATAGCACTCTGGCATTAACACGTGCTTGCGTTTGAAATAAGTAAATAACCGTTTATTGAAGTAAGTTTGACTGTTAAAGTTTTTTTGATTTGCTGAAAGCTTTTGTAATATTGACACTGCTGGGTTATATAAATTTTATGCAACTCAGGAGTCACACTATGCTAAGGAACCGGGCATAAATGATGCTTTAGGGACTCTCGATTGTTTTAAACGATGAAAGTTTATTTGGACACAATTTTAAGATCAACAGTCAAATTATATATTTCCAAAAACGATAAACATCTTCAGATCTAATATTTTAGCACAAAATTGCGACAAATTACTAGTTTTTGTAACATGGGCCACATACTGTCCACTCTATATACTGTGGTCTACAGACTGTACATGACAGTCGTAGAGTCTGTCACTGTCTTTTCAGAATTTTAGAGCAGTTGTGGCCACAATAATTGCAGCAAATGCCACAATTACGTACTTGAAAATCTTGGGATACACATTTATTGTTGACGATTTTTTTTTCATTGTGAACGCGACGAAATAGTGCATCTCCATATTTTTTCAACTTTTTTTGTTGTAAAAAATTATGGAGATGCACTACTCCACATTTTTCCGGATTTAGTGATGATGATTTTTTTGTCGCATCTCCACATATTTTTTCATGACATTTTTTCGTTGTTCAAACGACGCGAGAGCCGCAACTTGGAGAGCATGCAGCTCGCGAGCCACCTTTTGGCCACCCCTGCTTTAGAGTATTCTAGATCAAGTTTTTTTCAACAAAACCTGCCTCCTAAAATGCTGTCACTCTTCACCAATACCAAAATCTTATCATCTTAGTTTGGTTTTATTTTTGATTAGATGGACAACAGAGATTACGGGCAAGAACGTAGGCGCACTTTATAGCACAGCGCTATATACCGAATCTGCAAATGGACCACATGTAAGAATAGCATATTATATTGACTAATACTAACTTAAAATATATTCCTTTTTTTTTCCAACTTACTATTTTGTAAAGTTTGTTGCAACTTTTCAAATGTTTACTGCAATCTGCGATATTTTTCAAGTTTTTCTTCAGATTTTTTAATAGTTTCAACATTCTCTGACATTTTTAAAGTAAAATCTTTTTTTTTGTTTTGAGAGTTTTAAATCTTTTTTTAATTTTGTGCAATATTTTCTAGTAACATTTATCGACAGTTTGCAAGCATTTAGTTGTGTGATGCGACATCTGATATTTTTTAATATTCTGTAAAGAATTCGTGATATTTCTTGCAATGTTCAGTATTTGTTTGCAAACATAATGCAAGCTTTTGATATATTTTTTAATATTGCATGAAGTTTGTTGGGTGTTATTCTAACTAATCTGCAGATTTGGTTTACTATAGCGTTATGTCCCAACGTACGGTGTACGTGGTTCCGTATAATCTCCGCTACGTCTCCCATCTAATCAAAATGGGACTGCACTATTGTTTATGCCATCCAGTTTGTTCAGGTTTGCTTAGGGTTAGATAGAGCAAAGTTGGGTTGGGTTAGGTCAAGGGGTATCCGAGTAAACTGTGCAATGTGGAACCAAAATGCTGGACAATAGACGACGCGACCATAGATTGGACTGCACTATTGTTTATGCCACCCAGTTTGTTCAGCTTTGCTTAGGGTTAGATAGAGCAAAGTTGGGTTGGGTTAGGTCAAGGGGTATCCGAGTAAACTGTGCAATATGGAACCAAAATGATGGACAAAAGACGACATGACGAAAAATGGTATAGTGTAACTAAAATATTATAATTTTATTATGGTTTGTGTCGGATTAGACCATTGCGGAACTTCTGAACCATTGCGATACTTTACCTCAATACAATAAAAGTAATTATTGTATTAAGATTATTCTTACATTTTCTCAAGGTGGCTTGGAGTAGTAATGTATTTCATTTATAATCTGTTTCTTTTACCGCCTTAGTACTGGTATAAAACATGACAGCTTGTTAAGTTCTTATGGGGTCCGTTATATAAGTACTTAACAAGCACTCATGTTTTATACCAGTACTAAGGCGGTAAAGGAGACTGCTAATGGGTTAATCCGATAAGTCAAACTAATAAAGTTATTAGATTTTTACATATACTATATACAATGTGCAGTCTACCTATGTAACCTCATATTGTAATAGTAGTACAAACATTCATTGATTGCACGCAGAAAAATATGACAACCTGCCTTCCATCTGCATACTAAAGCGATACTGCCAATAGCTGGTAGTGTTACACTTATTGGTTCTTGAAAGAACAAACCAATCCCACAAAACCTCGCAAAAAGAAACGTATCTCAACTGTCTCAGGGGCTTTGAAGCATAGCTTCATCGACTGAAACTAAGCGCAAACAATACTTGCCCATAATTCGGCAAGTATTCAATTCCAATCGATGAAGCTTTGCTTCAAAGCACCTGGAGACAGCTGAGACATTCCTGTCTCCTGTTCACCCAGATAGTTGGGACAGGTACGAAAGTGTCGGTGATAAGCGACACTCCTGAACATACGGTGTTGCAATGTACTAGGTGGCATGAAAAAAGGGGGAGTTGGGCACAGAAGGAGTAAATGTGGAGAACATAGTAGGATTAAAGCTCTAGAGTGAATGTAACTGGGATACCATACAAAGGAGAACGAAAACATCATTAAGAGAACGGAAAGATATGAGAAGAAGGATAAGTAAACCTGGTTAAGAAGGGAAATGACTTTAATTATGCTGTATAGAGGTATCCCTTTGACACTCATGTAGATACGAGAGAGGTTTTAGTGGTTAATGGTTTGAATATGGGCTAGTCCTATACTACCATGTATGCGGAGTGGGTATGTATGCATCGAGTATTTAAAATAGAAACCTTGGTAAACCCCACGTTATGTTTGTCGCCATTTTCTAATGTGAATTTTTGAAGTAAATCTTGTCTGTGGCTTTATTTTTTATGGCCGCGTCACACGAATGCAACATTTCATGACGAGAATGCAACCTTTTATGACGCATTCGCAGAGGGTTTGGTGGGGGGGGGGGGTAAAAAATGTAAAATCGGTGAGTGGAATTTGTGGAGGGTGGTAAGTGGCGTGTGGTGGGTTGGAGATTGTGGCTCATAAGTCGTGAATTGAGGGTCGTGAAGCTCGAGTTTGCGGGTTCATGCAATTTTTCAACATTTTCTATTGGTTTGTTGATATTTTAAAAGATCGTGAAAAAATAACAATTATTTTAATAATTTTTTTAGCAAATTCGCAATATGCCATTTTGTTTTCAATTTATTTTAGATATAACATAATCGGGTAAGGTTAGATGATGTTTGGTTAGTATAACCACAAAAAGGACAAAGATGGCAGACCACCCTATTGCAATAGTTCCACTATTGTTATTAACAATATTGGCCGGCCAAATCCGAAATATTCATGTTTTAATATTATTTGAATCTGGTCTTTACTAATAATGGCCGGCGAAAATTGATTTTGTGTTTGGGCTGTGACATATACATTTGGAAATTATTTGGAGTTGATCTAATACTCTTGCGATATTCCATAATAACATTAGTCAATCTGTTTTTAATTAATATTCTCTAAAAATATGCACAAATACTATTTTATTCTTTCGAACTTTATATTAAAACATATTTTTTTAATAAAAAAGCTGTTTTATGAAAAGACTGAAATTGTTTGATTAATTTTTCAAGCATACAAATTATTCGAATTTGTACCACTTGACTACTTCCATAGAGAAAACTTCGGTTGTGTCCAAGCAATCTTTCAATCTTTCCGAGATTTGATTGAATGTGGAAGAATTGTTCATATACAAGCTATTAACATTATTTTCCGCGCCTGGCTAGGCACGAATACCGCGTATTTCTCATTCCCGAGCTATTGTGGGCAAATTTGCGGAAATCAGCTCAGATTGTATTTATTGATTGAAAAAGGTTTTTCAATTACTGCAAGTTTACAATAACATATGAATAATACATTTTCATATATTTCTTTTTTATGTTTAGCAATTTCTTATAAGTAGACGATTTTTATCATTGCTTTCTTATTACAATTTGAACCCGGTGCTAGGCCAAGTATTACAAAATTATATCCCATTTCACTTTCTTATCGCTTAGTCAAAGCGATTTGCAATAACAATAACAAATCAGTTATGTGAAGGAAGTATATCAAATTAATCATTCGACAGCTGAACATTGTGTTTGCCTGCATAGTTCAATACGTTTTTTCAAATATTGAAGAACACGTAAGCTATCATTTCTTTAATATTTCATTTAATTAGAAATACTAATGATTTTATCTCTGTATGATAATTGAAAACATAATTAAATTCCAATCGGAAGTATTGCAACAATCATTTAAAATTGTCGATATATATAGTACAAATAAATATAAAAGTTTTATTGGTTTTCATGTAATAAATGCTACTAATTGGTTTGCAATTTAAAAATTATACTCAAATTAAATCTACTTAGTATGCACTAAACTATTTATAAGAGTGGAGAATTTTAAAGGGATGAAGATCAAATGCTTAAAATTATTCAACATGCCTTAACATATTAACATTCATACTTAAACGTACTTAAATATAACTTAAATGGATTATATAAAACATTCTATTTTAGTGTCAATATTTTTGAGAGCCTTTAATAATTTATTTTATTCCAATAAAATATTAATAGTAAAAATGAGGAATGAAAAATATTTACAATAAAGTCGAGACTACAAAACCAATTAATATTAACATAAACATTCTTCAAACATTAGCAATACACTTCATTAGAATATTCGAAGTAGGAGTAGTAATATTTCTTAAATAAATATTTTTAATTCACTTACATCCTTGATTACATCACAAAAATAACAATGATTTCCATAAATTTAAAATAATGTTATAAAGAACCGGTAAGCCAGAAGTATTATGTTTTAATTGCACCACAAACAATGCCATTTTCAACATTTAACCAATTAAAGTGGACATTAATTTGAACTCGGTTTTAGTTTAGCATTTCTAAAAAATAACAATTTTATTTAATTAATTATTTATTGCATAGCCTCAAGTAAGCAAGCATCGTGCGGATTAACAAATTTATATTTATATTTTCATCACATAGATTTGACCAAGGTTTGTTTTTTATTTTAAAGCGTACTATGAAAAACAATATTTAATTAGTAACTATTATAGATATTTACACATTTTCCTTTTGTATTAATAATCAAAATTAACAAGTTTCTTGTGAGTTAGGAAAAGGTCTATCGTGAGTGGGTATTCGTTTTGACCAGGACAATCAATCACCCCATGATCCGACTACCTGCTTTTATGACCATGCATATTTTAAACTCATTGTTTCTTTTGACTCTAAACTTACATAAAACCATTCGGGGTCTAAAAACACATTTTGTAATATTGTTTGTGACAGTTTTTTTTGTAAAAATTCCCGTGCAATCTGGGAGAAAGGTTTTTGAAGTTTAAAACAGGGGCGGACTGGAAAATCTGGACGATGTAGAAAATTCCACGTGGGCCGTGTACAAATTGGGCCGTTTAGTGCAGTGGTGCCCAAACAGTTGTGACCGATAGGTTTCAAGTCGATCGACTTGCATATTTTGACATTTTAGAAGTTTATAAAAAGTACACTAAATATTTATGCTTTATTAATTATTTTAACCGAATACTTAATATTATCATTTATCTACCAGCTAGTGACTAGGTAGTAGGTACTTTGTGTAAAATGTAACTACCCCTGGGTAAAATAAGGCGTGATATTTACCGAAAAAAGCCTCACATTTTTAGACTCGTACAAATTTCTTATAATTAAAATTTAAATTTTACATACAAACTTCTAGACAATTCCAAAAAGATTTACAAAAATTTTAATTACTCTCCTTGACTCTTAAAAAGTTCCACATAATTCTAATAGTAATCAAACGAATCAATAAATTACGCACAATTTTCACAGTTCTAACAAATCAAAAAATCCACACAAATTCCACATAATTCAAACAATTCCGCAATTCTTGGAACTGTGTGGATTTTTTCATAAAAATTCAGTTCATAATTTGTTAAAAAATAATTTAATAAAATTTTTTTAATAAAGTCTAAATAAAATAAACCACAAAATTACACTTATGTCTAAAAAATGTTGGTGTGATTGCAGAATTACTGATTTTTGTAGGAATTGTGTATTCTACAGTAATTCTGTAATCATACCAACATTTTTTAAAAGTATTTAAAATTTATACAACATTGCACTCAATTCTACAAAATATAATATAATTCCAAAAGAAATCCTAACGATTGCAAACAATTTAAAAAAATGACACATTTCCAACAAATTACATAAAAATTCCAACAAATTACATAAAAATTCCACCAAAAAAAAAAACACATTCTACATAATTCTAAAATATTAAAAAACTACGCACATTTCCAAAATATTTATACAATTCTACGTTTCAAAAAAATTTCAGAGAATTCTGTGTACGCATACACCAAAATTCCGGTAATTACAGTTTGAATTTTTATTTACCAAAACCCCTAAAAATGTTTTTGCGACCCTTTTGAAGATTACAGCCAACAGTTTGTGTACCATTGGCCCATTCGAACGTTTTTATGATAGATTGCCGATGCTTTGTTTGAGCACCCCTGGTTTAGTATATATGACCTACAATATTTTTTATTTTTTGGCTTGGCCCATTTTTTCACATATAAATTTTAGGTAAAGTCCATCCCTGATTTAAAATATGAATTTACATGTGTCAGTTTTTTTTTACAAAACAAACCAAAAGTGATAAAAATTATCAAATATAGAAAAAACAAAAGAAACGACAATTAATAGAAAACAAAAATTGATAAAAATAACAAATAAATTTAAAAAATAGAAATAAGAAATATACGACAAATAAACAAAAATGGCGAATTAGACAACTATATTAAAAATAAATGAAAATACCGAACTAAATATAAGTTAATTGAAATAATCGAAATGAAAACACGAATTAAGCAGATAATAAAGCAAGAATACTAGAAAAAAACAAAAATATAAATAAATACAAAATGAACAAAAACTAAACGAATTAAATAGTAATAAAAAAATCAGCAGTTGAATAAAAAATGAGTTAAACAACAACAATAACCAGAAATAAACGAATAGATAAAATAAACGACAAAATTAATAAACAAAAAAACAAATATAGATATACAAAATGACATAAACGGAAGTAAAACATGACTTCCAAAAACAAAAATATAAATAAACTAATTAAATAGTAATAAAAAGAAAAAATAAATAAAGCAAGAGAAACAATTACAAGGAATAGACGAAAACAAGTACAAAAACAAATTAGGCAAAATATAGAAGAAAAAAGAAATTAAATTAATGAAATCAACGAAAAGTTAAACGAGAATGCCAAAAAAACCGAAAGTATAATTAAACTAAAGCAAAATAAACAAATTAAGCAAACAAAAAATAATCAAAATTACAGCAAATCATACGAAAAATAATCGAATTAAAAACAAAAAAAATAACGAAATATACAAAATAAACGAAAAAAGCCGGATTAAACAGAAATAACGAATTAAGCAAAAATAAACGAAACGAAACAAATCGGATCAATGTTCATTTAAGAAAAAGGTTTGGAAACAACTCAATCGTCTGTCATAGAGCTTGTAGAACACTTTTTATATAGGTACTTAGAAAATAGATCTATTACAAGAAATCTATTTATGTTTTGCAATAGCATCAAGTTATTACTTTCCAATTCTTTTGTACATTTTTTTGTAAAAGTTTTTCGTATTAATTAAACGAAACGAAAATGTTAGATACAAAAACGTGTGGACGTTACTCACCTCAATTTTACATCTTCTATATAAAATAACGCCCCAAAGAAGTTTTATTTAAAAAAACTAACCAAAAATAAGTAAATAAATAACAAAGAAAATGATTAAAATTATCAAAAAACAAAAATAAATGAAAATAACGAATGAAGCAAAAAATAAATACATTAAAAGCAAAAATGAAACAACAAAAATAAATGTGCATAAATAAATAAATAAGCGAATTAAATAGTAATAAAAAGAAAAAATAAAAATAAAGCAACAATTACAAGAAATAGACGAAAACAAGGACGACAAATTAACAAACAAAAACAAATTAGGCAAAATATAGAAAAAAAAATGAAATTAACAAATCAAATTAATGAAATAAACGAAAAGTTAAACGGGAATGCCAAAAAAACCGAAAGTATAATAAAATCTAAATATAAGCAAAATAAACGAATTAAATAAACAAAAAATAATCAATATTACAGCTAATCACACAATCATAAAATAAGCGAATTAAAAACAATAAATGAACGAAAATAGCGAAATAATCAAAATAAGCGATAAAAGCCGGATTAAGCAAATGCAACGAATTAAACAAAATAGACTAAAACAAATAAAAAATTAGACAAAAATTGCAGATTCAATAGAAACCAAAGAAAGAAAGAATTTAACAAATTAGGCAAAATATAGAAAAAAAAAATGAAATTAACAAATTAAGTTAATGAAATAAACGAAAAGTTAAACGGGAATGCCAAAAAAACCGAAAGTATAATAAAA
>JARJEC010162933.1:0-14335 GCA_030264575.1 Tachinus sp. AB-2021 | reverse complement strand
ATATTGGTATAAAATTGGTTTTTATAGTCGTTTATAGGATTAACATTAGAACATTTAACATTTACAATGACGTATCGAAATATAAACAAATAAGATAGTCGATTGTCACTTTAAGATATCACAGTTACCAATGACAGTGTTGTCACTGATACATATATATATATATATATATATATATATATATATATATATATATATATATATATATATATATACGTGTTCTACGGATGCTACGAAGTCCGGCACATACTGCAGATTAGTCGAAGCCCGGGTGGGTGCGGTGGCAAGAAGGGGCATTTTGATATACAACATACAATTCTATATAGCTATTCTTACGAGTCCACTAAACATTGCAGTCAATAGGATGCCCAGATATTATATATATATATATATATATTTTAGTCATATATAGTCTATATTTCATAAGAAATGGCGATGTTGCCAATATTTTTTGTGTAAGTAGTTGGCCTAAAATGAATTAGATTGTGCATTAATCGGAATAATTTTAAAAAAGTATTTCTAGAACTTCAAGTTGATAAAAACATGAACATTAGTATAAATATTATTCTAAATATATTATTAATTGTTCTTAAGCATTTTAAAATAATTTTACAGAGTACTTTTCAATCAAAGAGGCAAATTTTATGTTATTTTTGATATCAATTGCTTGTAAGTACTATTTTGCTATATTAGTTATAGTCATAGAATGACAGTAAGAACTGCACAATATTCAAAGTATCAAATTTTTTCTACGACCAATATCATAAATGAGAAATTTTAAACATTTAATTAATTGCATAAACGTTCCCTTACACATGCCGTACTTAATATATGCGCACGGTTTGGATTTCTAGTGTGGTTTCTAGGCAACGGCCAGTTAACAATGTAAATAAATACATTTATGATTAATCAATGTCAACAAAATTACAAATCTGACATGTTCTCATTTCCAAGGCAATTAAAAAAAATTAATTCGTTAATATTAATTCATAAAAACGTGGTTGTAGAAATAGTATAGTATATAGCTCTAGTTGTAAAGCAATTACGCACTCCTGGAATTACTGCAATTCTCGTTACGCGGGTCGAGCGCAACATTTTCAGTCGTGCGTAATATGCTACTTACAACTCTTGATATGTAATATACTATTAAAAATTGTAAATAAATACACGACGTAAATGTAGTTTCTAGATTTTAGTTCGTTGTAAGAATGTAAATAAATACCTATATCCTAAGTCAAGATTGGTACGTGGTGAAATACGTAAACCACCCATTTTATGGTGCCCTCGCGTTTTTAACCTTACATATATTAAAATCACTAAATAATAAATAAATATTATACATTTTTTTGGTAACTTTTTATTTTTACCAATACATAACTAATTCTAACATAACCAAATATTTATAACGAAGTAATAAATTAATTGAATAATGCGTACAAATAAAACATTTAATAAATGGTTTTATTTAAACTTTTTATTTGAAATTTGGTTTGGTTTTTATGTAATTAATTATAAAAATATCTATTTAATTCATTATTGTACAACTATGTATTTATTATTTTTAAATTCAAGTTTAATTATGACTTTAATATGTAGGGGAAGGTGGTACTAAGTGAGACTTGGTACAAGCTTTTTAATATGTAAGTTAAACGCTCAAATCATTTGCTAGTTGCAAATTATATTGGGCAGTCATCACCTATACTAACTAGTAAAGGCAAGTACTTGCAAGATGTTTGTTTATAAAGATAAAGACAAACATTTACTGTTGATAGTCTCTTAGATCATGCATTTATTGCAACATTTTACAGCTAGAATCAGATAATAACAGAATAAGATTAAATTTTTTTAAACCAAATTTTCGATCGATTGTCAAGTTTTAAAAATAAAGGTCTCACATAATCTTTTCAAGTAGTATTTTTTAGGTAAACAATAGTTTCGGCCTATTTTTGGCCGAAACCGAAACTGTGTGCAAAAGAGAAACTTTCGGTCGGTCACTAGTAAATACCTTCAAATCGATTAACTAATTGTAACCTTTATTTCCAAATAAAGTAGATGTCTGAATTAATAAAACCAACGTGATCATATATATGCCAAACTTAAAACCATCACAAACAAAAAGCAATCAAGAATATGTAAGTTTGAAATAAACTTGGTGGCTTCAACGTACATTAAGCTGCATTTTCAAGGTCTGAATAACTTAAATTATTCGTTTTTGTTTGATTATTCCGTTTATATTGCATATTAGCACATTTACTAGATTAGTGAAATGAAATGGTTTTTTTAATTATTTTTATATGGATATTTTATGTTCATAAGCGGTATGGTTATATTTTTTAATTTTAATAGATTCGATACTTTGATTGGATATATTTTATATAATTAGTTAAATAATATTATTGAACTGAAATGTATGTTTTTTGTTTAATTTTGTTCCACTGTTTCCTATAATATATACATTTAACAATAATAATAATATGTTATATATTAAAATTGATTTAGCAAAAAGCAACTTAAATATACTAATATAGTAGAATAAAAAAAATTAGTTATGACATTAACTTTTATAATATAAACAAAATTTAATGTAAAACTAATCAAACCGTATGTAAAATGCTTTACTATTCTAACTTCAATTGTCATCAGATATACGGTATTATATTTTGGAGAAATATTGTTATTATTAATAATAACAAAATTATATCAAGCTGTACTATACTAAATTACATATTGTACTGATGCTAAGAAACAAGGTACAAATTGCATCGCTGTCAAAATTTGGAGTAACAAATATATATTTTTAGCGTTATTATTTACTTCTATGACGTATGGAAATTATAAGTAAAAGAAAATAGGTAATAAATGTTTGTCAGTTTTGGAAAAAAAATTAAATAGTACAATTAGTATTTTTAAAACGTCAGAGTATATATTACATATTATTATATCGTCTACAGTTATATACGAAGCCCGGCAATAGTTTGCACTTTTTGTGATAATATGTTATTACATCATGCACAATAAATTAGACGGACTTTTTGAAAAATTGTCGTTTGAAAATAAGTCAATTGTTGTTTTAAATATGTTAAATGATAGATATATCAACTTATGAGTTTGTTTAGTTCTCGAGCAATACATAACCTAAAAATTTAGATTTTTACGTAACGACAATTCTTACTTGATTTGTCTATACCAAAATAATCTACAAATACGGAGTTGAGTTACTCACAATATGCAAATTTATTTTAAATTAAACGAAAATATTTTCAAAAACCAACAGAATAGAGGTTAAAACTAATATTCACCATTTCAAACTCCACACAGAAAACGTTACAACGCTTAAGTAATTTGAACGTGACCAGTTACTATTAAAGTATAGCAAAAATATGTAGATTGGGTAAACATAGAAACCGTTGCATATATTTTATTTAAAACTAAATAATACTATAATTAAGTAATTTATTTATTCTAATATACTGTTGATATACGTGTTTATAAATAAAAAATGCGGAGTGCTGTTTTTATTGATGTTAATATTCGCGTACAGCGACATTTTGATGTATATTTTTTTAATCAAACATCAAACGTAGTAAATTGTTTCATTTTCATGAATCATCACATCATCACGTTTACTAGTGTTATCCAAGATCATTAGTAAATCGTAATTTCTAAATATCTTATACGATCGGAATTTTTGCAGATACATAATTTAAAGTTCGAATTTGTGGGCTGTAATATTATTTTATTATAATAGATAGGTAAACAATATTGTCAAACAATCGAGCTTCGCATATTCTGTGAAGTATAGTTGGCTCCTATAAACCGTGAAACATATTTTCTGTACATAGACTTAAAACCGTTTGGATTCTAAAACATTTCCATTGTCTGTTTTCGTAAAAACTTAGTTGTATCATTTTGTCTAATATTTGTGATGAGATATAAAATAAGATTGTTTTATTAATTCATAATATTGTTTGGCACTGTTTACATCTTGCCATCGCTTGCATCGTTACTAATGAGATAAAAGCAACAGGCGTTTTAATTAGCTATTAGATAGTCGTATACAATTAAATAAAAATGATACAATTAGTTGACAAAAGCCTAGTTTTGCTTTATTCAATAAAAAACGTTTAAATACAGTAAAATAGCTAAGATTAATAAAACAAAGACAAACTTTTTAAAACTTTAACAAGTCATGTTGACAACAATTTATAATATATATTGATAAAATATCCTTCAAAATAGTTATAACTTTTGTATTACATATTTGTACACACACAAAATCAAATCACTGCATAGCCAAACAAGCTTACCTTTTTTCTGGAATTTTATCAATCTAATTTGTCGCTCTGCCATTGTATTTTTCATGCACGATTTGGTTTATATAACAATTTTTTTTAAATTGTTTAAAATAATATGTTTGAATTTAATATATGTTAGTGTTGATGTTAGCTCATTTTTTAAAACTTAAATTTAAATAAAAGAAATAAAATAAAATTAATTGACATATTTTTACTTTATGCAAAATGAAGTAAAATAGTTAGTAAACAAATTGATAGAATTGAACATTATTATCTGATAATTCATAATACAACAGTTAAAATAAACTACTATTTTTATGTCACAATTTATTTAGTCAAACCGCACCCACCGTGACTGTAGTTTTGACTGATCAGTCTTAATATGACGTTACAGAAGGAAATTAACAAAGAAACAGACATAATTTATATAAGTAAAAGGGATTAAAATTTTACAAATTAAACTGTTAAGATTATTAGAGAAATTACGGAACACATTAGAATTAAAAAGATTAAAGGGTTAGAGTACAGGTAAAAAGCGCATTTAAAAAAGATTAAAGATTATCAATATTTTGAGGTTAACAGACAAAAACGTAATTATTGGCAGATAATTTTTTTTTTAAAAACAAATCCCGCCGATATTCCATAATAAGTATTTTTATAAATAGATATTGAGTAAGCGGATTAGATTAATTAGTATAAAAATAGTACATAAGGTCAAGCTGGTCGTTTAAAAGTTGTCAACTTGTATGGTATATATTTAACAAACATTACACAATGTAAGTTGATATCCTCCGTGTAGAATTAGCGGTAAATATGGCATCCGCGAAAAATTGGCATCCGATATATAGAAGACAATTTTTGATTGACCGTTTTCGCTAAAACTTTTCAGGTTGAAAAATTAGATAAGGTCGGGTGCTAGGCACGTTAACATTACGAAATCACATTTTGTGTGCGTGTTATCATCCTGAGTAAAATAAAGCACAGATTTTTAACATAATAATAAAAAAATAATTTGACGAGAGTGATTTGAGTGAGAGGCGTGTTGATTTTGTTCCAAATTCTATCAGAACTTAAATCTAGTAAAATTTGAATAGTTATAATAATAATAATTATTATTATTATTATTATATAATAATAATAATAATAATAATTATTATTATTATTATTATTATTATTATTAATATTATTAACATATCCGAATGAATTAATTATCACAATGTGATAGTGTATAATAATTAATTCATGTTATATTTTTGCACTACACTTGCGCCTTTTTCTGTGTATGCAGTTGAGTGAAATAATGTTAAATTACAAAATAAATAAAGATGTTTAAGTTTTGCCGCACAGAAACTCAGTGTTTACTGTAAGTGCTTAAATACAACTTTTACGACTTATATCATGTATACATAAAATATAAACTTAATTAAAATTATTCTTGAATCTAAAAATGAATATTAATTTTTATAAAATATACATTTTGTTATAAATTTAATAGCTTGTACCGTCATTTGTTTTAGAGTTACAAATTTATTGAAATATTTAAAATAACAACCCCAACATTTTGCACTTTTATTTAGATGCCCTTGTTTTTTTTATATATATATAATAATTGTTGTGTAGAACAGATTTATTTAAAATAAGATAAATAATATGTATAACCAGTTTAATAAATAAATGTGCCTATATTTTATTATCGCATTCCCACAAAACCTTCTAAATTATAACAGTTATTGAATTTTTAAAATATCTTTTTATATATGTATTTTAAAAATTCAATAGACTATTGTTAACAAATGTTTATTATATATATAAAATAATATCATTAACGTTATAAATGAGTAATAATATTGTTTATATCAAAATAATTATTTAAAAAAAGAAAAGTTACATAAAATATTTATCTTATATTTTTGTTTTATTTATATTTTTTGAATTATTTTCAGAACGATAAAATAATCAACATACAATGTTTACTTTTTTTGTATTAATTAATTGTGGAACAAATTTCCATGGTGATATATCAAATATTCCAACTGAATCATTTATTATAAAATGCATTTCTCGTTCACAGCCGCTACATAAAAATGAAAATATTGTTCAACATGTTTTATAGAAACATTATTAAATGTGCATTTAGTCATCAAAAATTGCAATGCAGAAAATAATGTCATTTATTGATTATAATGATTGATTGTTGCAAAGTTTGCATACATTTTCAAGCAAACAACGCTTCCTGTCTATTGAAACAATACATTTTCTGACGGTTTCTATTACGATTAATAGCAGTGCATTACAGCAAAAACTAGTGATTATCGATTCGAGAAATTTCCATCATTTTTATTTTATTACAAGCTTTGCATTTCACCCTCGCAAATATGTGCTTAACTCGATTAACAACGTGTCGGTTTATTTTTATGCAATTATTTTTGCAATTAGAGTATGATATTTATTAGCCTCCATTTGTTGGATTGAATCGCTGCTGGAAATAATTAATGGAGAACTTGATATTTCGATTAAGTAATTTCTAATAAATTTTCGTGTTGCGCATTGATTGATTGCGTTAATGAAGAAAGTAATTACCAATGTTTGAATTTTAATATCGTCGTGCAATGATTTATTTATCTTTCAAGTACTGTTAGATAATAGTTAATAATTTTATTTTGTTATAAATACTCTGCTAAGCGCAAATTAAAGGCGGCTGTACAATAGCCCGGGAAAGTAGGGAATATATGCATTTTTAAATATGTGTGTCCATATAATGTTTAATTATTATTCAATATATTTATTTAAAAAACTATTAAAATTACATACACGATGACAGGCGACATGAATTTACAACGGCTGTTTGTTTACATTTTACGCTGCACTAATTGGCTGCGGAACCATCCCTGTAAGCAAAAGTTAAAACTTGGCCAACTCTCCCGTCGCGTTCTCGGGCGACCTTGGAACGTGAGCTTGTTGTGTATGTTTTCATATGGGCGCATATTGGAACATACAATTCAATTTTCACGTTGACGTTTCGATTCCGTACCGTTCTCGTACTGTTTCCGTGGTATTGTGCAGCAGCCCTAAACGTTTTTCTATTAATGCCGAGATCTTGCTATGTTCAAATAATATATGTATATTTTCATATCAATTTAAATATGTCTCATTTACAAACCGATTTCCTCAAATCAAGAAATTGGCTAATTTTGTTTTGGTATTATAATTAATTTTGCATTTATTTTTATAAATAAACAAAAAAAAAAAACAAAGTTTAAAATCAATTATCCAACTTCACGACAACGATCAAACAGTTGTTCACTCTTAATAAGGACTTACTTGTGTACCTTAGTGATTTTCGTATCGAAAGAGATTGAAGGAATGATCGATTTGGTCCCCCGATATTTGATTAAGTTTATATGTTTAATGGGACGCAAATAATAATAATACCTAATACACCAATACAATTTTGAAGCAAGCAGCATTATACAGTAATAAAAACTATCATAGTAAAATTATATATATATAAGATTATAACCTTTCTATAAGTAACTAAAAAATCTCAGGCAGATTTGTACAAGCTAAAATTGTCAATATCATTACAAACAGTGTTATATAGAGTACACATCAAAACTAGTAGAGATTTTAAACATTTTGTTTTGTATTGAATAATGCGACATTCCGTTTCCGATTCCGATTTACTCTACTGGGTAAAACTCACACGGGTTTTATTGGGGGAAATAAAAGAAGCTACTGCATTTTATATTTTTATTAATTTATATATTTATTACTATATTTTTGATTTTGCCTACTTTCAATGTTATTAGTTATTTTATCTAATTACTTAACATTTAATATTAAAAAATCCTTTCATATTTTATAATTATTATCTATTATAAAACAATTAAATTCTTTATTCCAATTAATTATTTAATAATATTAACAATAATAATAATAATAATATAAAAAGAATAATTTATTAAGTTCTTTAGATACAAAATTAAATATTAATTAATCCCAAAAAAAAACCAAAAAAACTCAAAAACCCAATAAAATTCAGTTAGCTGGTTTTATTAAAAAAAACATTTTAGAAATATATTCGTACTTTTATAATATAAATATTTTAAGATTTTATGTTGCACACTTTTTATTAATTTCAAGCGTATTCAAATTTATAGCGCACGTATGTTATAAATGTGATAATAATAGTAATAAAATTAGTAAATTTCTTGGTATTCCGTATTACTAACCTATGCATTTTAGTATCGTTATATAAAATACATGACCAAAGACTCCTAGAAATGTTATTAATAAATCATTCATTTAAAATTCATAGTTTATTATTTCTTAAGTATTTGAGTAAGATATATAACGTTGCATTTGGATATATAGATTCAGTTGCAATTTAATACAATCATCAATACTTTTAACTTCCGCATAAAATATAAAATCACTAACAAATAGAAGTACAAAGTCTAGAATGCGCCTAGTTAAATCATTGATACAAATGATAAATAATAATAAAAAATCTATTTTTATTCAATATTTTGGTGTTCCATAGGTCCATTATTGGAACCTTGTAGGACACCAGCATATTAAATAAAAATATATAATTTATGGCCCATGTATTTAACAAATGGTACCCGATTTTTCAAGAAAGATGTTATCAATAACCTTAAAGGTTTAGAATAATCAAAGTCTTTTCAAAATCTGTATAAATAACGTCCCCCTGTCATCTTCTGTCTGGAGAATAACATTGAGTAAGATGGAATAAATTTAGTTCTGTTGATTTAATAAATAAATAATTTATTTAAATATTCTTCTAACAATATTAGAAATGACAATGGGTTCTTTTGTGTAAATTTTACTTACATTTTGAGTGCTCAAGTTTTTTGAATGATAGTATTAGATAAATGAAGCAAGTGCTAATATTTACAAATCAATGTCAATTATGTTTATTTAAATGAACTTAGTTGTTAAAACAAGTAACAGTAAGTAGCTAAAAAAATAGCTACTAGTATTATTAGTTGATATGTTGACTTGAATATAGATTTAAGAAAATATACTAATGGCTAAGAATTGTTTTTGTTTTTAGTTTTTGTTTTACTTTTTGTATACGGTTTTTACATTCTTGGGGTAGGGCGTTAAAAAGTCTTGGAATAACAATAGTTTGAATTTGTAATTGTGGTTATTGTTACAATTACCAAATTATTTTGTGTTTGTATTTGTTTCGTACAAATCTAGTTCTTTATAAAGAGTAACTTTACCTTCAAAAGTAGTGCTTTCCGTTTCTATGTTTTTTTGTTATTCTTTTCTAATTAATATGTAAAGTGATGACTAGATAATTTGAATCCAGCTATTTTTTAACTACAACATAACAACTTGAGTGCGGCCCAAAATGCTCAGTGGTTAGTGTATTGGCTGCTGTTCCAGGTGTCCAGGATTCAAATCTAGGAAATGCTTACTTGAAGAGTCGACGTTTTCAGATATAGGAAAAAACTGCATGTTAGGTGTACTGTCTGGTAGATATTACGTGCACAATTAAAAACTCAATATTTGGGTTAGCATTCCCAAATTCCGATGTTATAAGTACAACGTATCTTATAATATTTGGGAGCATAAAATGGGTGATAAAATCTTATTGCAAAATGTTGTAATTTGTTGATTACTGTTATTAGGTGTTCTTTCCAATGAAATCAACGCAATTGTCAATAAAAATACAATATATTTAATTTTTGAGACCATTCTATTTTATAGCGCATGCACACGTTTGTTATTTGGTTGCAAAACAGTCGTGTAGGTAGTAGATATAGACATAAACAAACAAAAAAAACTTACTCATGTAACGTTTGATGAAGACTGAGGTTTAGTCGAAACTGCAGTCACGGTGTGACTAAATAAATTATGTAAAAACATAGTAGTTTATTTCAAATCCTCCATAAACAAACAAAGTTGCAAGTTTTGTTTATTGTGCGTAGATTATGTATGTACATAATTCTGGATTTGTTCTTAAACCCATTGCTGTAATTGATTGAACTCGGTCATAAGAAGATTTTCTTTTTCTATGTATTTACATGATTCATATAATGATACAATGAAACATTGCATATACTTATTTTTTATTGAAACAAACCACAAATTAAGCCTAAGTTTGTGCATCATATTTTAGGTTTTTATAAATATAACACATATTGCATAAAAATCATAAGTCTTTGGATGACTTATGTCATTGGCAAATATCAGAAACAGACAAAATAGTAAATGTTATGCCATGGACATAGAGTAAAAGAATGCTGCCTTACGGTACATTAAGGTCATCCTCTATCAGGTCGCTAAAACAATTATCCACTGTAACTTTTAATTTTCTACCAAATAGGTAGGCAATGTATCATTATATTTAAGTTGGCAACTTTTTAAAGTATTAATTAATTTGTTAAGATCTATTGTGTCAAAAACTTTTTTGAAGTCTATGAACAAACAAAAATCGTGCATACTCTTAGCCAATTGGGTATTTGTTAATTCACCAAAGATGAATAGTGCCCATACCCTTAGTCCAGTAACCTAGTACATCATTAATTTGCTTCATGTGGGGTATTTAGTTTTGTTTTTTCCTTGTATGAAATATGTCTGAGATGCAAAATGCAAGTTTTCAACCACCTTGGCAGCCCCCGGAAAACTTTTGAATATCTCAAAAACTACAAAATGTTTGCATTTTTTCGAATTCTTCTCATTTTGAGCACGAAGATACACGTTTTAAAATCATATTTTGCATTTTTAAACTTGATTAAATTTGCTACAATTTGAGAAACAGAATGAGCTCTGTAGCTATAATTGTTTCCGAGACACAGCTTTTCAAAGTTTGGAAAAATCTCCAAACTTAAACATTGTATGCTCATTTTTATTTATTTTTATGTCATAATATCATTATATGTTTAATAACCCGATTATACATTTATTCAAATTGCACCCTACTATTATTCGATTTCTCCAAATCTTCTATATTATCTACAGCAGTTTATACTAATAGACACTATACAATTAAAAAAATCCAAGGGATTTAAAAATAATTTAAACAAAAAAATACGAGCAATCAAACTAAAATATGTTGGTGCACCATCGTTGTTATAGGTACATTCCTTGGAAATCCAGGTAGTATTTCTTTAAAAAAATGTCAATATAATTCGCCGCTAAGCATTGACGGTAGAAATACGGTCACGTATAATAAAAATTGATATTGGAAATGATCTTAAAAAAAACAGCGTCAGTACAAGATTTGAATTAATATTTGCAGAAACTATTGACAAAATGCAATACGTGAAGAAAAATCATCAGGAATAAGTTACTGAACGCACTTAATATGGTACTGTTGCTTTAAAACTTTCCTCTCAATCATAGTATTTACATTGATCATATTTGTCATTATCATTTTTCTGATAAAAATAACTGGTTCCATCTATCATGTTCAACAACTTTTTCATTTAATTCTACTATTGTTACTTGGCTTGGCCTACCTGGTCCTCAATTTCGCTTAAACGTGCCTGTTTTACGAAAACGTCATGTACGTTTTGTCTATTCGAAACGTAATGAATGGGAAATTGTTCACTACACAACCGCCTAATCTGATCCAAATTTTCACTTGTAAGTCGAATATAAAATGTATATCAGTCATCTCGGCAATCTTATAGAGGGTTATTACGAATCTAAGAGAGGCTATCAAACTATCAAACTAAATAATAATTTAAGTAACAGTAAAATGTAAAAAATGTATCAACTACATCTGAAATCCGGTGATTCTTAAAAAAATCTTTTTTAGTCTAGCCCTGTATATTCAAAATAATATATAAATATTCTTAAAATAGTTCAAGAAATATGCTCTTTAATTCTTGTCGAATATGTAGTATACATATATATGATATATTTTGTATATTGTTTTGGTAGATGGTTTGACAATCAAAATGTACAAATACATTTTACGTAAATACATTGACGCATTATCAGTTAATTGCATTATTTAGTTTTAATCGTTGTGTAATTACATGAAAATATAAACAATGCTCAATCAAATTCATTCGCTTATGCAAATTTTAATATTAATGGAATAATTACATTGACGGATTTCTACTGGATTTTATACACTGAATAATAAATCTCTGATTATTACAGAGATACATTTGTTATTTTAGTCGGTGGACGTTTTAATGCACAATCAAATTGTTAATTATACAAACATTAATGAGGTAAATTAGCCCAGAATACAATGAAAAAATTATTTCAGTTAATGGAACATAAACAAAAAATGACAATTGATGTATTAGTAATTTGTAATAATGTTGAATACACATTAATTTTTTCATTTTGAAATTTTTGACAATATCGTCCATTCATAGAAGAAAATAAGAATATTGTTTTAAATCAATTCAATTAACCAATGTTAAGTGTAGAGCTTAAAATGAATGCAAAAATATAAAGATATTAATAAAAAATTTATTGTTATTAAAACTTGTAAATATTAATATCAATCAATACTCAGACATTATGCTACAAATTTTTCAAATCGTGTAATATGTGCAATAAGCTTAAATTTATTTTAATAGAATTAATCATTATCATTCTAAATAGTAGTAAATTTTTATTATTTATTATTATTATTATTTTGTATAATTCGTATCAAGTATGTACATTTATCTGCATGATCAAATATCGACCGTAGTTTTTTGTCCATAAACATTAATTATTTGGTAATAAAAAAAAAAGTTATAAAACATTTAAATTTTAAATTATCTGTATAATAAACTTTTTAAAATAGTTAATTAAATGCAAAAATTTAATTAATTAAATGAAGAATAAAAAACCTAGAGACCGCTATGCACGTCCGAGTTAGTTCCAATTAAGAAAAGCACCACCTTACTACCCGTGAAAATTAAAAACGCTGCCGCATAATTTAAAAATTAAAAACTTGCAATTACCGCGAATTATTTTTTAATTGCGTCTTTCATCTAGATAGACAGTGGATGTAATAAAATAATGAAGCGGTCGCGCGACCCATTAAAGTTGCATTATAATTTACGGGAAGCCGGCGAATTAATAATGCCAGCGCGCTTAAAAACCTCCCTTTTTCTCTTCCACTACCGTTTTACATTTTCTAATTTTTATTTTCCTGTCTTTGTCCGGAGCGCAAGAAATTGAATTACGTTGCCATTTAAAATTGTAAACAATCGTAGAACATCATCGCGTAAAATCTTGAAAAGCGGCGATTTACGAGCAAGTAAATAAAATCGGCTCTCCAGCCAATATTTTAATGGTCGAAAAATTTATGGCAAATATTTTAACAGTTCATATGTAATTTTGATTTATGATTCTTGGTCTAATTTTTAAAGACACAAATTAATTGAAAGCATTAATCTATTCAATATGTAGAAGAAAGCTAGAAATTTATCCCATGTTATAGATATAAGTAAACTTATTTGAATTGATTATTTTATATTAGGTTTTCAATTATTTTCTTATAATTATTAATAAAATGAGTCCAGTTTATCGTTTTATAAATATTACAGATTCCTTAAAGTTTCGTAAAATATTATAAGTTTACAAATACATCTTTATCTAGAACCACTAGAATATCTATAGGTCTCATAACATAACTGAATAAGCAACTTCACAAGAGATATATTTTTTTAATGATTATTAATTGCGTCGCTGCCTACAACCCAGTCATGTCAATCTGTAACGTCGTTTAGTATATACTTCACAAAAGTTCTCAAATAACAACTAAACTCGAGATAGTCCAGCCTACGTATAAACAAAGAAACCTAACCTAACCTAACCTAACCTAATCTAAACTAACCTCACTAACTGCTGAATCAAAATTGAACGGCTTGGTTTTTTCGGTGGTGCAATATATTTTGTAAGGAATATAAAAATATTTTTTAAATTAAAACATTTTATATTTTAATTATTATGATGTTTATTTAATAATGACATTTGTAAAATGCACATGTTTATAAGGTTATAATGTCAATTTTTTTTGTTGACATTATACTTGATATAGTTGGCATTGT
>JARJEC010162894.1:0-10075 GCA_030264575.1 Tachinus sp. AB-2021 | reverse complement strand
TTATATGCATTTCTTGAATAAAATTGTTCCATTTATCATCAGCTTTCATGTTTTCGTTTAAAAATGATTTTTTTTTTGCTCCACCGGTTGCACTTGTACTGCATTTTCATACTTTACCGGTTGCAAACAGGTGTCATCAAAATTGATGTCTTTTCAATTTACCGGCTATACTCGTATTACCGGTTGCTAACTGTCGGTTTAAATGTTATTCTTGAAAAAAATCACTTTTCGTGTTTTCATTTAAAACTGTTAATTTTCTCGCTTTACCGGTTGCACTCGTATATATTCATACTTTACCGGGTTGCAAACTGTCAGTTTATATACCATTCTTAAAGACAATCTTTCATTTATCATCAAATTTGATGTCTTCTCAATTTAACGGTTGCACTCGTATTAACGGTTGCTAACTGTCGGTTTAAATGTTATTCTTAAAAAAAATCACTTTTCATGTTTTCATTTAAAACTGTTAATTTTCTCGCTTTACCGGTTGCACTCGTGTATTTTCAAACTTTACCAGTTGCAAACTGTCAGTTTATACGCATTTCTTAAATAAAAAAAGTTTCATTTACCATCAGCTTTCATGTTTTTGTTTAAAAATGTATGTATACCGGTTGCACTTGTACTGCATTTTCAAACAATACCGGTTGCAAACTGTCAGTTGTCATCAAATTTGATGTCTGTTCAATTTACCGGCTGCACTCGTATTACCGGTTGCAAACTTTCGGTTTAAATGTTATTCTTTAAAAAAATCACTTTTCATGTTTTCCTTTAAAACCGTTAATTTTCTCGCTTTACCGGTTACACTCGTGTATTATCAAACTTTACCAGTTGCAAACTGTCAGTTTATATGCATTTCTTAAAGAAGATAGTTCCATTTACCATAAGCGTTCATGTTTTCGTTTAAAAATGTATTTTTCTCGTTCTACCGGTTGCACCTGTACTGCATTTTCATACTTTACCGGTTGCAAACTGTCAGTTTATATACCATTTTTAAAGACAATCGTTCATTTATCATCAAATTTTATGTCTTCTCAATTTCCAACCGGAAATACTACTGCAGCCGGTATGCTGCAGTCGTATTTCCGGTTGCAAACTGTCGGCTTAAATGTTATTCTTTAAAAAAAATCACTTTTAATGTTTACATTTGAAACTGTTAATTTTCTCGCTTTACCGGTTGCACTCGTGTATTTTCAAACTTTACCGGTTGTAAACTCTCAGTTTATATGCCATTCTTTACGAAAATCCTTCATTTCCAGTCAATTTTCATGTTTTCGTTTAAAAATGTAAATTTTCTCGTTTTACCGGTTGCACTTGTACTAGATTTTCATATTTAACCGGTTACATAGTGTTGTAGGTTTAAATGCCTTTCTTGAAGAAAATTCTTCATTTACTATCAATGTTCATGTTTTCGTTTAAAAATGTCAATTTTCTTGTTTTACCGGTTGCACTTGTACGAGATTTTCACACTTTACCGGTTGTAAACTGTCAGTTCATGTATTTCTTAAGAAAAATCATTCATTAACTATCAATTTTCATAGTTTCGTTTAAAAATATAATTTTTGCAATTTACCGGTTGCACACGTACTGGATTTTCACAGCTAACCAGTTACAAACTGTCGGTTTAAATGCCTTTCTTGAAGAAAATCCTTCATTTGCTGTCAATTTTCATGTTTTCGTTTAAAAATAGTAATTTTCTCGTTTTACCGGTTGCACTTGTACTCGATTTTCACACTTTACCGGTTACAAACTGTCGGTTTAAATGCTTTTCTTAAAGGAAATCCTTCATTTGGTATCAATTTTAGTTTTTTCGTTTAAAAATGTCAATTTTCTAGCTTTACCTGTTGCACACGTACTAGATTTTCATATTTGACCGGTTACAAACTGTCGGTTTAAATACCTTTCTTGAAGAAAATCCTTCATTTGCTGGCAATTTTTATGTTTTCGTTTAAAAATAGTAATTTTCTGGTTTTACCGGTTGCACTTGTACTAGATTTTCACACTTTACCGGTTGCAAACTGTCAGTTATGTATTTATTAATTAAAATCGATCATTAACTATCAATTTTTATGGTTTCGTTTAAAAATATCATTTTCTCGTTTTACCGGTTGCACTTGTACTAGATGTAACTGTAAGTTTATGTCTTTCTTACGGAAAAATCGTTCATTAACTATCAATTTTCATGTCTTTCTTTAAAAATGTCAATTCTATCGTTTTACCGGTTGCACTTGTACTGAAGTTTAGTACTTTACCGGTTGCAAATGCCAATTTATAAGCTTTTCTTAAGAAAAATCATCCAAATTTACTATCAACTTTCCGGTGTACGTGTAAAATGTCAATTTCGTCGCTTTACCGGTTGCACTCGTATTAGATTTTCACACTTTACCGGTTGCAAATAGCGAGTTTATATAAATTTCTTAAAAAATTACTTTGCGACCACCATTTACCATCGAATTTCATGTTTTATTTTTAAACATGTGATTTTTCTCCCTTTGCCGGTTGCACATACAATTTTCACATGTTACCGGTTGCAACCTGTAACCTGTACATGGCTTTCAAGTAAATCATTCAATTACTATGAATTCTCATATTTTCATTTCAAATGTCATTTTCTTGATTTACCGGTTGCAATCGTAGTAGATTTTCTCATTTTACCGGTTGCAAACTGTCACTTTATATGGTTTTCTAGAAGAAAATTGTTCATTTACTATCAATTATTATATATTCGTTTAAAAATGCCATTTTTCTTGTTTTGCCGGTTGCAGTCATACTAAATTTTCACGCTTTATCGGTTGCAAACTATCCCATTATCTGCCTTTCTTGACGAAAATTGTTCAATTACTATCAATTTTCGTTTAAAAAATTTATTTTCTAGTTTACCGGTTGCACTCGTACTAAATTTTCACACATTACCGGTTAACTGTACGTTTATATGTTTTTTAAGAAAATCACTTTAAAATGAGTATACCCGCTCGTACATGTAGGCCAATAATGATTTTTGAAAGAAGCTTCTTACCAAGGGTTTCTGTAGATGTTTATTGATCGGAATACAAAATTTTATCATTGTAGAGTTTGGTAGACCATAGAATTTTTCAGAAAACCCGAACCTACATGCAGAAAAATAATGATTTTTGAAAGAAGCTCGTTACCAATGCTTTCTGCAGATATTTATTGTTCGGAATAATAAATTTTATCACTGTAGACTTTGGCAGACTTTAAAATTTTTCAGGATACCCAATCCTACATGTAGGCCAATAATGATTTTTGAAAGAAGCTTGTTACCAATGCTTTCTGCAGATATTTATTGTTCGGAATACTAAATTTTATCATTGTATACTTTATCGAACTTTAAGAAATGTTAGGATACCCAAACCTACATGCTGGCAAATAATGATTTTTGAAAGAAGCTTGTTGCTAATACTTTCTGTAGTTGTTTATTGATCGGAATACAAAATTTTATCGTTTTAGAGTTTGGTAGACTATAAAATTTTTCAGGAAAGCCAAACCTACATGCAGGAAAATAATGATTTTTAAAATAAGCTTGTTAGCAATGCTTTCTGTCTTCAGAATACTAAATTTTATCATCATAGACATTATAGCAGACATTAAAACTTTTCAGAAAACCCAAACCCACATGCATAAAAATAATATTTTCTTAAAGAAGCCTACGACTAAAGCACTTCATAGGTAATACTTGACCAGAATACCGATTTTTTTCATTACCGACTTTAAAATTCTTTGGGAAACCCAAACCAACACCCAAGTAAATATTGTTTTTTTTAAGAAGCTTATGTGTAAAGCTACCTGTAGATAGTACCTGATTGGAAAATTGAAAGATTTTGATCGTAACTTACAATAATAACTGTAAATCCAAACGTCCCAATAAAGATGTGATGTCCTACTATGATTGGATTGAGCGCGACGTATCGAAGGAATTTGCCAATAGCACTCTTCGGCGTGTTGTCCGTTGCTGGGGGAGGCACGGGGGTGTGCATTTGCGTCGAAGGCGTGTTGATCTGTCCAGGGGGGGTTTGCATGTGGACATTATACATGCTCCAAATGTCGTAGAAGAAATAGGAGGCTCCGAACCACGAGTAGGCGTGTGATATGTGATGATTGGTGCGCATCATATTCCTGCTGCAGGAATACGAGCAGATCATGGTGCCGGCCATGCAGCAAAACAGCGCCTGCACCGACGACACAATTTTGTTGCTGATGTCCAAGACGTCGCCGCTGCTCAATTTGTAACGCTTAACTATCTTCTGTCCGCAATACGACCTTTGCGTTAGATGGACAAAAAAATTGTATAAAGATGTAAAAAACAATCCGCCCATCACGAAGAGGCTGAAGCCCTGATTTGTGGTGATTTTGGCTTCCGGCTCCAACTCGGAAATGGAATAAATGGCCGTACCCACCGCAACCGCCACCAGAAGTGCGAAGAGGTAGATGGTACATGTCCGTTTAGACTGAAATAAAAATAAAAATTATTGAAATCAAACGCCAATGACACAATTTCAACCATTTCAATAGAGAGCATGTTTCAAATTTTTTCTGTTTATACTTTTCAATCAGAATTTTAATTTTTATATTGCTGGACTTTAAAATTTCGTAGTAACCCAATCCTATCGAGCTAAACTTTATTATTTTGGCGGGAAGCTTGTTCGCGATGCATTCTGCAGATAGTTTTTGATCGGGAACAAAAAAAATATATTGATAGACTTTAAAATTTTGCGGTAACCCAATCCTATCAAGCTATTATTTTGATAGGAAGCTTACTTGCAATGCATTCCGCAGATGGTTTTTAATTAGAATCAAAAAAATTATATTGGTAGATATTAAAATTTTGTAGTAACCCGATCTTATCAATCTAAACTTTATTATATTCATAGGAAGCTTGTTCCCAGTGCAATCGGCAGATAGTTTTTGAGCGGAAACAAAAAAATTGTATTGATGGACTTTAAAATTTTGTAGTAACCCAATCCTGCCGATCTAAAAAATATTATTTTACTGGGAAGCTTGCACCCCGTGGATTCTGCAGATGGTTCTTGATCGGAAACAGAAATATTTTGTCGGTGGACTTTGAAATTTTACAGTAGTCCAATCATACCATTTTAAAAATTGCTGTTCCAATCAAACTTTGAAATTCTGTAGCAAGCAAAAATATATTATTTAATTAGAACTCACTTTTAAATGTTTGTTGGTCATCGTGCGAATCAAACGCGACGCGGCGATAATTCGAACATCACTGGATTACACAACTTAATTAAATTGTTGAAAAACATGATAAGAACAACAACGCATCGCAATTTGATTGCACAACTTGGACTCGGAAGGCGGCGCTCGGTTTGGTTTAATAATCGAAAAACATTTGTCCGCTCTCGTAATTATCTGAGGCGCAAGATATCGCGTGCGGTGTCCACTTATCTGACCCGATTTGCATCACAAATCGCATGACCTCTTTATAAATTATTAATCTTAATTGAGTTATAATGGAAAGATTTAAAACGACCGAGTTGATAATAACAATTTTCAATCAAGCTAATGAAATAATTAATTAAATGGAAATGGGGGCGCCCGCTTTTCAAGGTGACGCGATGCCAATCTAATCGATTCGGTTCCAACAATGCGGGAAATTTGCACGATTATTCAATTTTCAGTATCGCCAGTCTAAAAATGAAAAATCGGCTGCCCAACATTTTTTCAAAGCACCAACCATCGTATCCAGATCATTTTAAACCTATTTTGTCAATACTGGTGCTTCCAAAATTAGGCCAAAATTTGAACATTTCAAAAAAAATCGCGCCCAAAAATTTTTAAAGTGATTTTTAACAAACTTCCGCTAATTTGGATCAAATTTATGTTGAAACATTCCAAAATTTACCGGCTCCGATTTACATTATAAAAAAATAAAGAAAGTTGCTCATCAAATTGTAACTAATTCAATTACCTTCGAGTTTTGTTGGTTAAAATTTTCAATAACTATTCGAAATATTGAGAAAACGTTCAAAATTTTGCCGATTTCAGTATCGCTGTTCTAAAAAAAGAGAAATCGGCCGGCCAAAATTTTTTCAAAGCGCCAACCATCATATACAGATATTTTAAGACCTATCTGGTGTTTCCAAAATCATTCACCAAATTTTGACATTTCCGAAAGTCGGAGTGCAAAAAATTAAAAAGTTATTTTTAACCGACTCCCGCTAATTTAGATCAAACATAAATTGATACTTTCGTAAATTTTCCAAAATTTACCGATGCGGCCCCGCATTAGACAAAAAATAATGCGGACTTTATCAAGTTGCACATCAAACTGGAAGTAATCCGGTTAAATTCAAATATTGTTGAGAAAAAAAATCAAAATTTTCATTAACAATTTGGAATGTAAAGAAAAAAATTTTCAATATCGCTGTTCTAAAAATATGAACAATCGGTCGGCCAACAATTTTTAAAAACGCCAACCATCATCTCCAGATAATTTGGGACCCATTTTACCCGTCCTCGTGTTTCCGAAATCAGGCCAAAATTCACCAAATTTTGACATTTTCCGAAATTCCGTGCCCAAAAAAATTTTTTGTTATTTTTAACCGGCTTCCGCTAATTTAGATCAAATTTATATCGAGACTTACACAAATTTGCAAAATTTACCGCTTTAGGCATAAAAAAAGTAATGCAAACTTATCAAGTTGCACATCAAACTAAAAGTAAATCGAATACGTACAAAATGAGTTGAGACAAATCTTCAAAATGTTCATCGACAATTTGGAACAAAGAGAAAATGTTCAAAATTTTGCCATTTGTTCTAAGAATATGAGAAATCGGTCGGCCAACACTTTTGCAAAACGCCAACCATCATCTCCGGACGATTTCGAACCTATTTCATCCATTCTGGCGTTTCCAAAATCAGGCCAAAAATGTTCAACATTATCATTAAGAATTTGGAACATACGGAAAAAGTTCAAAATTCTAAAAATGAGAAATCGGTCGGCCAAAAAATTTTCAATGAGCCAAACATCGTCAACAGATCATTTAAAACCTATTTCGTCCATCCTGGTGTTTCCAAAATCGGCCGAAAATGTATCGAATTTGGACATCCAAAATTCGGCGTCCAAAATATTTCAGGTAATTTTTAACCAACTTGCGCTATATTGACACTTAGACAAATTTGCAAACAACAATTGGATGACGAAATAGTCGGGCGGGTGGGTGGGTCACAATGGTTTAATTAGATTTGATTATAGTGACAAACCCATCTATAGCGTCATCCAATTTTTTGATGTTATCCCCACCTATCGTCATGTTCCTGTAAATATATTACACTAACCAACAAATGTCAGATGTCATTTAAATAAATCCTAACCTAACTTAATTCAAATGACAACTGACATTCATCGCCTGGTGCATTTACAGAAACACAACATGTGGAGATAATATCCAACAATTAAACGATGCAATAGTTGGGCGGGTGGGTGGGTGACCTTAGTTATAAATACTAAACAATAGATTTGAATAGTGACCCACCCAACTAGTCCGGTCATCCAATTGTTGGATATTATCCCGACCTGTTATGTTCCTGCAAATATATCGCACCAGATAAAGTGAATGTCACTTGTCACTTGATTAGGTCAGGTTAGGATTAATTTAAATGACAACTGACATTTGTTGATTAGTGGAACATATTTGCAGGATCATGACAGGTGGGGATACTATCCAACAATTGAATTACGCAATAGTTGGGCGGGTGGGTGGGTCACTATAACCAAATGTATTGCTCCAGTTGACCCATTAATCCGCCCAACTATTGCGTCATCCAATTGATGGACATGTATGCACAACTGGCATGTTCCTGCAAATATAATTAAGCATCCAATGTCAGTTGTCACTTAACCAAATCCTAACCTAACCTAATCAAATGACAACGGACATTCATAGCCTGGTGCAATATATTTGCAGGAACATAACAGGTGGGGATAATATTCAACAATTGGTTGATGTATAGTTGGGCGGGTGAGTGGGTGGCCATAGTTATATTTACTAAAACAATAGATTTGAATATAGTGATCCACTCGCCCGCCCAACTATTGCGCTATCAAATTGCTGGATATTCTCCCCACCTGTCATGTTCTTGCAAATATATTCCACTAATCAACAAATGTCAGTTGTCATTTAAATAAATCATAACCTAAACTAATCAAATGACAACTGACATTAATCGCCTGGTGCAATAGATTTGCAGGAATATAACAGGTGGGGATAAAACCCAATAATGGGATGACACAATAGTTGGGCGGGTGGGTGGATCACCATAGTCAAAACTATTAGTATAGAATTTAAAAGTATGGTAACCCACCCACCCGCCCAGATATTGCATCATCCAATTGTTGGATATTATCACCACCAGTCATTTTCCTGCAAATATAATCCACTAATCAACAAATATCAGTTGTCATTTAAATAAATCCTAACCTAAACTCAATTTGTAATCAAATGACAACTGACATTAATCGCCAATACATTTGCAGAAATATAACAGGTGGGGATAACATCAAAAAATGTAGGTGCGTGTAGGTCAGTCACCATAATAAAAACTTTTAGTATATAATTTATAAGTATGGTAACCCACCCACCCGCCCGACTATTGCATTACATCATCCAATTGTTGGATATTATCGCCACCAGTCATGTTCCTGCAAATATATTCCACTAACCAACCAATGTCAGTTGTCATCTTATTCTAACCTAATCAAATGACAACTGACATTTGTTGCTTAGTGGTTGTAGGGACATGATAGGTGAGCACCTTATAGCTGGGCGGGTGGGTGGGTCGCTATAATCAAATCTATTGGCTTAATATTTATAATTGTGATGACCACCCGCCCAACTATTGCATCAACCAATTGTTGGATATTATCCAAACCCATCATGTTCCCGCAAATATATTCCACTAATCAACAAAAGTCAGTTGTCATTTAAATAAATCGTAACCTAAACCAATCAAATGACAACTGACATTAATCGCATGGTGCAATATATTTGTGAGTGTCATGGCTGGTGGAGATAATGTCCAACAATTGGATGACGCAATAGTTGGAAGGGTGGATAGGTCACCATAGTCAAACCTATTAGCATAGAATTTAAAAGTATGGTGACCATCCACCCGCCCATCTATTGCATCATCCAATTATTGGGTATTATCACCACCAATCATGTTCCTGCAAATATATTCCACTAAGCAACAAATGTCAGTTGTCATCTTAATCTAACCTAATCAATTGCTTAGTGGTTGTAGGAACATGATAGGACCTTATAGTTGGGTGGGTGGGTGGATCACTACAATCAAATCAATTAGTCTAATATTTGTAACTATGGTAACCCGCCCAACTATTGCATCATCCAATTGTTGGACATTATCCCCACCTGTCACGTTCCTGCAAATATATTCCAATAATCAACAAATGTCAGTTGTCATTTAAATTAATCCTAACCTCGCCAAACTTAATCAATTGACAACTGACATTAATTGCTTTTTGCTATATATTTGTGGGAACAGAACAGGTGGGGATAAGATCCAACAATTGGATGACGCAATAGTTGAATGGGTGGGTGAGTCACCATATTCAAATCTATTGGTCTAGTATTTATAAGTATGGCCACCCACCCGCCCGCCCGACTATTGATTTGTCGAATATATTTGCAGGAACATGACAGGTGGGGATAATATTCAACGATTAAATGACGCAATAGTTAGGCGGCTGGATGGGTCACCATAGTTATAAATATTAGGCCAAAAGATTTAATTGCACCCATCTACCCGCCCAGCTAGAAGATCCCTATCACTAAGCAACAAATGTCAGCTGTCATTTGACTAGGTTAGGTTAAGATGACAACTGACATTTGTTGCTTAGTGGAATATATTTGCAGGAACATGACAGGTGCGGATAATATCCAACAATTGAATGACGCAATAGTTGAGCGGGTGGGTGGGTCACTATATTCAAATTTATTGGTCTAGTATTTATACTATGGCCACCCACCCGCCCAACTATTGATTTGTAAAATATATTTGCAGGAACATGACAGATGG
>JARJEC010162804.1:0-11000 GCA_030264575.1 Tachinus sp. AB-2021 | reverse complement strand
CACATCAAAAGCTGATTCACATATTTCATTAATTACTAACTGTTTCAAACGCAATAAAAAGCAAGTTTATGTCATTGTCAAATGGAGAAAAAATAACCTCTATATTAACTATTAACGTCATTTGTTGGCGGTTTTAGTTATAATAATGATACATTTTATCTACTTTTCTAATTAATAAGCAATATCACAAGAGCCAGCAAAAATTACGCCATTGACGCAAAGCTCAGGCTCAGACAACGGAAAACTGGAACATCGGACCTATAGAAGTGCCAAATGCAGAATTTGCACAAAAGATGTTTAAATTCTAATGATATCAAATTATAAGTTGATTTTCTAATGATTCTTATTAGTTTTACTTTATTTGTTTGTTGAGTGATATACTGCCCAAATTGGCAAGAAAATGAAATGAGCACTACTGCTCAGTGATGCGCAATGAGCAGTGCTGAATATAATACAATGATGCTAGTATACTTAGTATCACTAAAGCATACTATCAAATTAAGTTTTGAAACGGAACTCGTAAAACCTTTAACTCAAGCCCGTACTTTGATGTTGCGTGTATACAGGTTTTCAAATGTTTTATTTAGTGTCCCACGTAAGACTACTCAAATGGAAAACAAACCCCTTATTGTCGTGTGCTTCATAGAACGCATTTATTTTTTAGAGCTCGAGCAAATTCAAATAAAAGCAAGAGTGTAGTAGTGTGGTAGTACTGTAGTGTATGTACTGTATGCAGTGTTATGTAAATGGGGTGTATAAACCGTAAGAACTATAGTGTTTCCTTATATTTTGCTGTTTTATCATGAAACATACTTACACAAATATCGATTAAAAGTTGACTATTATTCACCAATTTAACCATCAGATGAAATATTCAAAAATTTAATTTGATTTAATAATTCAAATTAATAAGGACATTAGATACAATAACATTCACAGTTTATAACAACACAGTTTTAAAATAAAATTTAGCTCCGAAATAAAATCAATTGTAGCATATTAAGTCATTGCCAACTAAAGCTACCAATAAAATCGAAATAAATAATTAATGCCTTTAAGAATATGTAATGATAAATTTATTAGGTTTTCAGCTTAATTATTATTTCCTTTTTTGTGTACAACTTCAACAAGGCTTCTTTGGTGGGCATCCGGGTTTGCAGCATGGTGTAGGGCAGCCTGGTATTATTGGGCATCCATACTTAACTTGACATTCTACTGGTACACAGCAATTTACAGGTACATAATATTCAACAGGCACATAGCACTGAGATGGTGTATAATATGAATATTTGAAGCACTGTGGGTCGCACGGTTTTTGATTTTCCATTTTTACTTGAATTTTCGATGATGATTCTGTGAATGACTTTGACGAATTTGATAGAACTAATTTCTGGTAACCATGTACATTATGATTAATAATGTTTTTGTTTTTTTTTGCAACTGTGATTTATAAAAATTTTATTGATTATTTTGTACACATATACAGAGTCCGTTTCAGTATAACAAGTTGCCTAAATTTTTACAATTTTTTTTATGTTTATCTCAAAAAATAAAACTTTAATCAGAACGTTATTATAGCTATAGTTATCATTTTTTTAGACAAATGATTAAGAGATAACTGTAAAAGAATAATTGTTCAAGGTTATGCAACTTCTTATACTGAAACGCGTCCTTGATATGGAGGGTGTTTTTTCAAAAGTATTTGAATATCTCAGAAAGTCAAGACAAAACATTTCCAAAACATGTCAATATTTGCTTTGAAAACATCTTTTAACCACTGGAACGCCCGCTCTCTACTTTAAAAACGGTCCGGCCTGTTAAAACCATTTTAAACTTTTTCCACAAATAATTTTACAAAAAAATTGTGCGCGTTTCTATGTGGAGTCATACAGTGATAGCAACAATGATTAAGGATTGATTAATAGGTAACCAAGTGTGCACTTGTGGTAATACGTAAAAATGAAAATCCACTAGATAGGGTTTTTTCGTAAGTGGAACAAATATAAATTAATAGATCAATATATATTATTAATAAAACAAGCAAAACAATTATTGCACTTTAAATTTCATAACAAATAAAATTTGCCTATTATATTAGTGGCACATAATCGTAGTGGAACTCTAATTCAGAATATTTGGTCTCACTCGTTGAAATTAAATGTTAATTAATTTCAAGAAGGGTTTTTTTATGCAAATACTTCATATAAAATATTTGTAAATCGCAAATAACAATTAATAACTGCAAGCATTGCACATGTAAAAACAAATCGACTTATCCACAAACTGTTTTAACAAGAACTACAAGAACTGTTAAAACTAATACTTACTAATAACAACGGCTACATTAAACTTCAATTAGCTTTCATAATTTGCCAAAACATTTACAAATACAAAATAAATGACTTTACAACAAATGTTGAAAATGACGATGTCCTTCATTTTGTAAACATATATTTACTCTTCTCTTCGTATTATTAAAAATATTATGAAGTTCGTTTTCTGATATTAATTTCTATTTTAATGGCCGCTTTTGATTTTTCTAAGTTATGTAACCGATTTTGTGTGCAAAAAATAATAAATAAAAAATAAATGACCAAGTGAATGTTTTCACAAGACAATAATAACGTTTCTGGTAAATAAACGATTATTATTTATTGCCGGCCTGAGTAAACAATACGGAGAACCACCCGAAAGGGTGTCTCCAAGTCTATACCTGTATTTAGCGAGCAGTGGTAGTGTGTACAAGAGTATATTAATTGTAATTGTGAGTGTGTTGTACTTTATTATTGGTGAGTGACTTTGTAGTATAACAGATAAGATGGACATTATATTTGGGAACGTTGTCGAATAGCGTATGTCTCTCTCAAAGGTATACAGTGGAGAGCCAGCCGTGGAACCTTGTATTAACGCCTCTTTGTAGTTGAATAGGAGACATTATATGGAAGGGGAGAGGCAGGTGTCTCTCTCACTCGTGACATTTTATATTTATATAAGACAGTAACGTGTTTGCATGAAGTAGAAAGACAGGTCCTTTCTACTTCATTAGTATTATTAAGTCTGGGTAATGCTTAGTGAATTAGGATACGTTGCATGCATGGAAAGAGATTGCAAGTGCCTTTCTCATGTTCCGCAGTTATGTGAACATTACATTTGGCAGCGTTACCGAGTAGTGAATTAGATTGAATTTAATTCAATAGAAGTTATTGGTTGATAATATTTAGTGATTATAGTCATTCACTGAGCTATCTTGCTCACCTGTCTCTCCGTTGTTTCAGAGAAGAAGTGGCGCAGCAAGTGCCATGCCAGTTGCATCGACTGAATAGAGCTTAAAATGTTTTAAATATTTATAATAAATTTGAAACGATTAGTTTTATGGAATCTTTTTATATGTTGATTTCAATCATCTATAATTGGTCACATGGTTCAATACACCATTTTTATTATATCTACACGTTTAACTGTCTACAACAAACCATTTTTAACCTTTAGAATGCAATCTAGTAACACGGATTAACTTGAAGGCACGCTGCTATGGATACGTTTGTTTATTCGTTATAAATTCAAAATTTGGGTGTCGTGAGGCGCTTGCTTCTTCTAATTCCATTTGTAAAATACATACCAACAAAAAACCACATCAATATGTGTGACTGTCCGTGTTACAACTATTGCTACTACGCACCATCACAATGTTATGTGCCCGTAGAGTACTACGTGCCCATGAATTGTGCAGTTCCAGTGGATTGCACAATTAGCTACGGCTGCCCAATAATACCAGGATGTCCTTGCCCATGTTCCTGCGGTTGTGGACCAAAATGTTGTAAATGAGATGGTACTTAAATATATACAAATGAATAATATCTGGGATTTGAAGATGTGGCATGTTACGTGTAATTGTACATGTATTTTTTGGCATTAAATGGATCTGACCAGTAACTTGTATTTATTGTATTTTAAATTTTCTTGTGCAGGTATGCAGTAAGTATCTTATAATTATTATTAACTTGCAATATGTCCATGTCATTTGTCTATTCCATACACATGTTATTATAGAAATGTACAAAAACTTATAATTTTGAAATAAATAAATTCAAGTGTGTATTTCATTGCTTATTTTATTGCCTTTTGGTCTTTAAAATAAAATGTTCAGTTATTTTGTAGAAGTAATGTTAATTTACAATTGTTCAGTTCTTCTTCTTTTCAAGACTGCTTCTTCCATCCCAGTTCAACACTTCATTTATATCCATTTGCTCCTCTTGTCTCAGTGTATTCAACATGTGTTCAATAGTTTCATTAACACTTCTAAACATCCTGCATAGTTTTATCGTTTCATCCAACCAATTTTTTTTTCACACCTAAATCTTGCTATAATTTTTTTGTCATCATTACTAAATCTATTATTTTCTAAGTACAATATGGAATACAATGGTAAGTCTGTTACTGTTATATTTGTATACTTCTCATTGTAGCTAGACTCATTCACATGTTTTTTTAATTCTTTTTAGAACAATGTATGCTGGCGTTTCCTTATTTAATCCTAGCAGCTATCTCTAGTACTTTGCATGAATTGATTTCAGCTTTTCCTGTTTCTTCCAACTCCAAACTTCTGTTCGATTTAACATCATGCCCTTACTAAACTATCAAACATCGTACCTTTAATTTTTATACTTTCAAACTTTCTTTTACTTATTCCCCATACTTGTTCGACCACCTTTACTTTTTGCGCTAATATACCAATGACCACTCTTCTCACAACTAATTCACCTGTCTGAGCCAGGCAATTTTTCTTCCACATCTGAAACACGCTGCAAACAGATTATGACTTAATGGGCAACACTGTCTCAATGCTTTCGTTGTCCAAAACCTCTCACTGTTTGTTCCATTTACCAACACTCTATTTGATATCTCGTAAAAAAGTTGGTTAGAATGTTAAATTATGCTAGTGTACAAAATATCGACAAGATTGATTATTTATATTAATTAGGCATTTTTTTGTTCGATATTCTATGCCGTTCGCATACTTACCTTGTTGGCGGTTTTATTTAACTTGCAACACCCATAGCTATTGAACCTTATACTGTTTTCCAGCACTAGCTACAGTTCGTGCGAATTTCAGTGCAAGTAAAATTAAAATGGCGAAATATTTTGAAACGGATGTTAAACAAATATTGTTATTACGGAATTTATAATTCTCATTGTCATTACCATTATTACCCGATGATGGAATTGTAGAGGAATTATTTGAACAACAAGAAAACAAATAGAAAATTAAAATTGTCTTGAAATGAAGAAAATAAAAATTTCTAATTGATTGTAGATATATTGAATTTCGTCTAAATGACCATTTATTTTTAAATTAAGCAATCCAACTAGCGCGCACCGTATCCAGTCATGATAAAAATAAAGAAATAATGAAAAAATCTTTGTTACGTACGGGATGAAACGCACGAGACGTGCTAGCTAGTCTAGACAGAACAGAATTGTTTATTTAGGGTATATTATAGTTATGTTTTAAAAGTTTAAAAAAGCCAACCAAAGTTAGTTTTGCGCGATGATATGAATTGTAAAAGGTCCCATTTATGTCCCATGTAAGACACTACGTATGAAAAGATTTTAACATATTTAAGTTCTGAATAATCACTATTCTATATATTTAGACTTATCAATTTTTTTTATGAATTAAAAAAGATAAAGATGTAGGCATTTTATTTAATATACATTTTTCTTAATTCAATATTATTGGTTTCTAAGGCTTATTTTTGTTATTTTTATTACAAAAACATTCCAAATGGGTTAAATATTTTAAGCAACAATGTAGTCAACAACGCAAATAAAAACATCCAGTTCTTAAATGGCAAACTGTGCGATATTGGAGCACGCAACATGTGCATGACGCAAGACACCTCATCAATAAGTCCAGGCTTGACCTGCTTTCGACAATAGGTAGATTGTATTATTGGCATATTTCTTCAAAAAATTAACATAAACAATTGTGACAATAACTGCAGCAAGAATCTTCAAAGTTTAATCGATTAATATTGCATACTTATGTTTCTTAACTGCGCGGTTTCGTGCCACAACAACAGCGTTTCTTTGCAGTGTTATCTTCGGTTTGTCTAAAACTAAATTAATACGAATTTAATATGATATATTATATTCTTTTTAAAGACATACCTTGTATTTGCTGACAATCCAATATAGTATTGCCGCAACATGTACGGTAAGTACAATTTTTATTTTTTGCTGGTGTAGTTGGTCGAATTGGTGCTGTGTATGGACGAGGTTGGTCAATGCAAGGATAATAGGAATTGCAACAACTATACGATCTACGATTCGCGCAATTGCAACAATTTAAGTTAGGAGTGCAAGATCCATAGTTTCCTAAATAAAATGCCATTAAATAATTATATCATAACTAGAATTTTGTAGATTGTGTCAAATTGAGATCATTTAATTAGTTGTCATGGAAAAGTATGATTAATATCAATAAAACAAAATTAATATCAAAAATAACATCAGTGTCACCCATTAATATTTATTTCATTAGTCTGGGATCAAAATTTTAGTAAATCATCATGCCATCATGGTAAGTTAGATTTAAATTATTTGCAGCGAGTGTTATTTTTATTAGATAGTATTAACGTTTCTACGTTGCTTTTTTTTTCAAAAAATAGAACTAATATGTGGATGTCGTTAGAATGATTTTTATTATTTTCTACCTTAATTAATTATCATATTATAACAAAACCAACATAGACTGGCATATGTTATTCGCTATCGTCTAACAATGGAAAAGGGCGCTTACTTCATACCTCTCTCGTGTTATGCGTCTTTTTCTGTCGTTACGCGAAAAAAATTCTAAAGGCCTATCTATGTTGGCTTTAATGTATTAAAAATTTTTTTTTTCGGAAGGAGCAACGTAGGAAATCGAATATTACCAGATTAGATCAAAACGTATTTACTTTCGATTTATCATTTTTATTATTTTAGTCGTAAACTAATACAAAAATGTAACGGAACAACATTGGATGGACAATCTCCATTTTGTTGTTGTCCTACACCTCCACCGGGATGTTTTACTGCTCCACGACCTCCACCCGATCCAAAAACTAGAGCATGTTACATTTCTCCCCGATATCCACCAAAATTTAAACCAGGATGTTACACAGCATGCAGACCTAAGAATTTCAGAAGCTTAAAATACCCTTGTCAATACTGTCCTGGGCCATGTACGCGTCCATGCTGCAAACATGTTCCATGTTTACCATGTTGTAAATATGACGACCCCTGTAAAGCTCACTGTTATGATCATCCAGAAATGTTGCCTTCCGGAAGATATCCTCCAAATATTTTCAGGTGTCCACTTAACAAATGTTGTTAATAACAATTTTATTATCATCAAAAATTGAGTGAGGATAATCATTCATCATTATCGTCTTTTTTGGAACTGCCCATGATTTAAGATTAAAATAAATAAAACAATTTGAATTTGTTTAATGTCTTTTAATTAATTAAAAAATATAAAATTGGTAGATCATGCGAGCGGATGCATTAATTATATAAGGTAAATTACAAAAGAAAACAAATTATACTCAATATTTACACTGTTTATAGCTTGTATCATAGGTACTAGTGGTGTGCAAAACGTAAGTATCGAATACTTTGTATACATTTCTCCGAGAATAAGTTAAAAAGTATCAAATATTGCTTTTTAAAAGTATTCGTTAACTAAATACTCATTAGCGCCTGCGCAATGCAAAGTAACGATTACTGGTAGTAGTGATTTTTTAACTTAATGTCAAACTTTGACAAATGAAAGCTCGTGAAAATTAAAAAAAAATTAAATAAATATATGTCCTACATCAATTAGTTACAGAATTAGAAAACTTTAGAAAGTCACCACACGTGAACAGTTCTGTTATTGTTTAGAATATATAACACTGCCAATGAAATCAAGGAATATTCGGATTTTATTAATTGCGTTAAAACCTCTTTAGTACGTCGTTGTCAAGCATGTATTCAAGCAAAAGGGGGGCATTTTTAACATTTATGGTAACTATTTGATTAAGTTTGTTGTTACTTTATACTTTTCTTTGCTCAGTAAAGTAAAAACTTTGTGATTTAATTCTTAAACTTTAGTATGTGATGTTAAAATAAAAACTTTGAAGTCTATTGAATTAGTATTGAATATATGATTATATGAACTATTTTTTCTTAAAATTATACGAGTTTTCATTTGTTAAAGTTTGGTTCACCATCAAACTTTATTGTTTTCATTTGTTAAAGTTTGACGGTGAGCTAAAAATTCACCCTGTATGTTAGGTTGCAATTTTTTTGATTGTTTGCTAAAATGTTCTCATCCAAGCCCCAAACTGCAAAAATTTATAAAAATTTTCTTGTACGTTATGGGAAAGAGTGTTTTTTTTTATATCTTGGCAGCTATTGGTTGAATTTTTATTTTCTTTTAATGTAGAGAGAAATATTTTTATATGATTTTTTTCATAACTTTTAATTCAATTTATAATGCAAGAAGTAACAAAACTGAAGTATAATCGGCATTCTGCGCGGAGCATGTTCGTGCTCAATACAAATAACTTGCAAACTATATTATATAATTAATTATTATAAAAATTGATATAATATTTCTGTATAATATTCATGCATTCAAATTCAGTTATTAAATATTATATCCTTTGTGATTAATGATAAATCACTGCATATATGAATAATACATATCAATATAGTTAAGACAATAGACATATTATTATATTGTGATAGATAATATTAATTGTTTATTAAACTTTGTTTGGGCTTAATGCGTTTTGATGAAATAAATTTAAATACTTTCAAATATCTAAATATTCTAAAATTTAAAAACATTTAAATACTTCTAAAAGTATTTAAAAAAATAAAAAAATGTATTTATGACTATTAACCTAACAAAATTTCAACCAATTATGTTAATGCATATTATAAAAATCACCTTGCAAGAGACAAATATTAGCCAATCATATTAATAAAAATTACCAAAATCGCCCAGCAACGAACAAATAATAGCGAGTATTTGATGCACCATGAAAATACCAGGGTATTTACACATGTGCATTGAGTGAATATTTTTTTGACATTTTAAAAATAAGCTTTTTTCGTTTTGGTCAATCAAGCTCGAGTCAAATGGATGAAGAAATTGATACATTGGCATCTGTTTTTCGTTTAAAATGTCATAGTTACGATACTTTTACTACCACTATTCTTAGTAGTAATTCTTCCAAAAGCAAATAGTTTGTGTTATTTATTACTTCTGAAATAGTCCTCTATATATCCCTCTTGCACATTAAAAACAAACAAAAATATTCGCATATTTAGCATGCACTCGGAATATAACTGGAGTATTTGATGTATTATAAAAATACTCGGGTATTTCCAGAGTGAATATTTTTTGACATTTTAAAAATGAGTTTTTGTTTTGGTCAACTAAGCTAGAGTCAAATTGATGAATCAATTTATTATCTGTTTTACATTTGAAATGTCATAGTTACGATACATTTATCTCATTTTTTATCCAAAAGTAATTATTGTGGTTTTCATCATTTCATACATACTTGCCCAGTTCTGATGATCCATTAATAAGATGTAATTTTTATTTAATTATGCAAACATTTATTAATAATAATTATGCAATCATACTCTTTCAATTTTTGATGCAGAAAGGAAATTATCAGAAGTATGAAAATTTTATTGTAAATATTTATTTATGTTATACAAAATATATAAAATTGTATATTTAAACATATAATATGCAAATATAAAGCTTATAACATTAGTACAATATTAAAAATACTCTTGTATAAAAAATTTCAACAGTCTTTTCATTTTATATTAACCAAATATAAAAACAAAATAAAATATATAGAAAATGAATAAACAAATACTAATTCTAATAATTTGTACTTCAAGTCAAACCAATAATAATAATGTTGCAACAAGATATAAAACAATTTTTATTTTTATTAATACAAAATATTAATATATTAGGAAAAATATAGTTAAGTGCATTCCTTCTAGTCTCAAAAAATAATTAATTAAAAATTAAATTCTTGGTTTAAAATAGAAAAAAATACGTATTCTGGAAGCATAAAATTATAACAAAGTATGATTATTAACAAATACTTATTATCAAACAGCTGTAACATCAGTTGTTTCAATTCTTGAAATTGGTTCCATAACCTTAACATTTAAATTTGTTTCAGATTCTGGACAAATCTTCAAGTTTTGAAGGATCTCAATTACATTATCTACAATGATAGGAGCTGGTTGCTCTTCCTTATTTGCTTTTACTGAAGGTTTGGCATAATGTAGGTAACAAAATCCTCTATAGCCTCGCCATGTAATTTCATTAGGTTTGATTCCACGTTCGTTTAATGCATTTTTCAAGTCTCTAACTCGAACAGTCTTCTCAATATTGCTAACCATCAGAGAAAAATCTATTTGTGCCTTGTTCTTACGAAATGGTCTTCTGTTAAATTTGTTACTTTTTCTAGTGGGTTTACGAGCTGCATTATTTTCAGCAATCTAAAAAACAGATAAAAAACTAAGTTATTTACATTAATCATTGAAACAAAACCGCCGGTATGGCATATCCAGTACAACCGATGTTTGCAAAAGTTAAGAAACGTTGGGCATGGTCAGCAATTGGATGGATGGGAGACCGTATAGCCAGTCTACCGGTGCCATTCGTACATTGAGAAAAAATTAATGGCACTCTAGATATCAAAGGCAAATTTCTAGAGTAACAAGCCTTAACTCAGCACACACATACCTACATGAACATGGCCGAAAGACCTCACAAAGGTCAATGGCCAGTTGGGTAAATCCCAACAAATATAAATACTACTCATTCAAATAAATGAAAATACTAAAATAATAAAACAAAATAAATAATCAAACTTATTACAACAAAATTAAAAACTAAAAACATGGTTAAAATTTACAGAAAGAGGTGC
>JARJEC010162788.1:0-15388 GCA_030264575.1 Tachinus sp. AB-2021 | reverse complement strand
GTTTTTCTTTCTATGCCACCTAAATTTGATGTCAAAATGTATTTAAAGTTTAGGGATCATGTTAAAAACGATTTAGCTTCCTTTTTTGCTTAACATGTCTTATATTCTATTGGCTATAAGTCAGGAGATCTTGAAGACCAGGGAAATAGAATGACGTTGGCTGCTTCAAAGTAGTTTAAAATATGCCCAGGAATATGCGGCCGAGCATTTTTCTATTAAATAACGTGAATTTTTAAAGTGCAAAGATAAGAAAAAAGAGGTTCATCTACAATGTCTGTTATCACGTGTATATTGCCTCTAACAAACGCCAATGCTGACTTATTGCCATACCTAATTGCCCCCATACTATTTTGATAAATTCAACAAAAAACTGCATTTGCCGTCGTTCTTCACGTCTTCTTTCTACTCCGCACCTAACAATCGCCTATACTCAAACAATATTGGTTTTAGTCACTAAACATGAGCTGATTCCATTCATTATCCTAGTTAATTATTTGACAACAAAGGTTTAAGCGTTGCCGTTTGTGTTTTACTCTAAATAGTAGGACTAGTTGTGGTCGGTATTATATAAGCCCAAAAAACTATATTCGGAAAAAGACTCTTCCCACTTTTGCAAACAGTTGTTTTGCAACCAAGCAGGATGTAAAGACAAGGTCTCTTAAGAACTACAGTTTTTGGCAAAGTTTTTGACGTGGTGTTGTTTGTCATGGTCCAGGTAAACCGTACCGGTGTGCTCTGCCTTCCTGGTATGCATTTGCTAATGACAAAAAACTCCCCTGTAACTGGATAGCAATTTCACTTTCTTCCCGTAGAAACACAATTTAAATTTTTATTAATTCTTCTTTTTCCTTTCTTGGTCTACTTATACAATTCAATAGAAAATAAAATTGGTTTTCTGATGTCCCTTTATTTTTGTCACATGCAGTGTAATTTACAACTATAAAAACAAACAAATTCCGTGGAACATTTAAAAATTGGAATAAAAATATATATTAACAGATCAATAATCTATTATTTGGAGGACTGTAAGAATTTGTATACAATTAGTAATAGATACAAGGAGCTACGAGTGAAAATATGAAGACACTAATTAAAAAAAAAATTACAAAAAATTGCAATGGATAAAATTAGTAATATATAATTGTTATATTGTTTAATATATGTTATATAATAATTAATATCTTGTGGAGAAAAACATTATTATAATACGGATAATGTATTTAATAGCCAATTGGTATATTAGTCATAAAACTCTTATAAATCAAATCCTAGAACATTGATTAGCATCCGCCTACATTATACATTAAGTGTTAATTATCGGGTTAGTAGTGCTGCAAATACATATGTCCGGATGGACGTCCATAAAATACGTACTTCAAAAGTGGGTACATAATATCAATCGTATGTAAAAAATTCCGGATGTTATATATAATATGGATATATAAACTCAATTAACAAGCCAATTTAGCGGATATACACAGATTTATTATCAATAACGTAGTCATAAAAAATATTTGTTCTTATGAATATATATTTTACATTGATAGTGTAATACATGCAGCAATTAAATTCTTATAAATTTATTTTATAGTCTTATATTAAATTTTATTTTATGCAATATAGGAACTGAATTTTTATATAAAATCTCGTAAAAATGTTGAAACTAATTAATAGGTTATAATCAGCAAAAAATTATAAATTGATCATTATCGCTGACTTTCTATAAAGCCTTAATATTTATCACCACACATTTATTTTGGGTGGCTTGCATTCATTTTGGTAAATCTAGACCACACATGCGACTTTTTTTATTAATCTGATATTATTTGCATCGATTTTTTGTTGGAACGTGCAATATGTTAATTTTTGCTGCTTACAGGAGTAAGCTATAAATGTGGGCAAGTGTCGCGCTAATCTATAAGAAGCGTTGAATAGAGCCAAAGACACGCGCCAACGCAGGTGCGTGAGACCACCTGGATTCGCATATGTCACGCATATCTATGGTTCGGTAGTAGCTGTTGAAAATCTTCCAAAAATCACAAACATTAGGGTGTAACGACCTGTTTGAATTGACACCTTTTTTTACTCCTTTCTTTTTATTCATTGTAATGCATATTCAATGCAAAATAATAATTCAGTAGGTGTAGGGTTGTAATAAAATCTATGCAAAAACTATAGAAAAATCTTATTTGTATATATTTGTTGAAATTTTATTATAATTTATAAATACATGTTTTAATTTAATTTATAATTAACATTCTAAATTTTAATGTAATGATGTCGTTCTTGAAGCAGCTGGTTAAGTAATATAATTATTAAGAGTGTTAATTATAAGCACTTACAATTTGCATGCATTTAGTATTCCTTGACATTTACCCAATTTTGTAATAATTCACCAAATTACCGGATGTATTATTAATATTATTAACTTACTTTTAATGAATATAATTATTTTCAGTAAATACAATATTCTAGCAAACATATTTTGGAAAAAGTTGGTTATAAATATTGTTTTTTAACAAATAAGCACAAAGCGGAATTGAATTAATTTATTTAACAATTAATATTATGAAAAAGAAAACAAATATTTATTTGAATAATAATTATCTTATTAAGTGTAACAATTATAATTTCAATATTCAATATTCGATACACTTCACAAGGATTTATATTTTGTATAGCAGTTAGTGGCTTGCTCGAGCGTTGTAGTCTCTCACTTATATGCTTATTTTTAATATTTTTATTTGTAGACCGGTTTGGTATTTCAGAATCATTGCATTCATTTGTTTTGTTGATTTATATTGTTAATTGATAATTTTAATTATTGTGCATACATGTTTCAAGCCATAAGATTATTTAGTTATTTATGAAGCAAGCATATTGAGAGTACACAAAAATTAGTATTACATTTGTTTATTCCGGTTTATATTATTTTCATTCTGTTAATAATCACAAATATTTGAAAGTATAATTTACGAAAAAAATAATAAACTTGAAATTTAAAAAATTAGAAAAATATATATGAGAAAGTATCAAAGATTGTTTGTTGAATATTTTTTCTTCATTTTTTTATGTTTTCTACATATTAAGTGCATTGAATATTATCGAAAAGTTTGCCTGAAAAATATCGTTGCCCAGAAACTGCATGAATTTATTTTGATTGTAATTTGACAATCAAATTGCAATTAAAATGAATGAATGCGGTTTCTGAAAGGCAACCATATTTTTTATATGTATACTTTTCTTTCAATTTTTATTTCACAACATATATATATATATATATATATATATATATATATATATCAGACTATTTTCCGAGCGATTAAATTTGTTATTAATATTGGATATTCATTAATCTGATTTGTGTGGATCGATGCATATGACACTGGCAGTTATTAGTTAATTTGCCAAGTCAGATTTGTTTATTGCATTGCTTAGCGCCAGAGCACTTATTGCTGTAATTCTTGCGCAAGTGCAATTTTCAGTGTAATTTTTCACAAGTGCAATTTTTAGTAATAAAATCTAATTTGTCAAAAATTTTAAAATAGCTTGATATAATTATAATTATAAAAGGAAATAATCAAATAAATATATGTAAATCAAAAATTATTGTTTCGACATTTCACTGTGTGACGTCAGCGTCAGGTTGTGACGTCACCGTAATACAAAATTATGTAACGTAACAGTTCAGCGGCACTCGACGGTATTTTTATAACAATATAAAATTTAAAGTAAACAATTTATTTTTACAAAAACATATTTTTAATTAATATTAGTCTAATTAACTTGTAATGTTAAGTTATCTTAAACCTAATTATATCTTATTTTAAAAATTGACATAAAGCTAGAGTGTATATGACTGGTTTATTTATAAGTTTAAATTGGTAATACATTATCAATTTTTGTTCAGATTTTGAAGTTTAAATTGAAAAACTATTGAGTTTAAAGTGCACATGGTCTCATTTAATTTTTTAAATTTTTATTAATATCTCGAAAACTAGTTATTTTTGTTTATTTGTTACTTGTTCTGCAAAAAATGATTAGGAATTAATTAACATGCAACCAAATATAATGCAGTTATGATGGCACAGAAATAAAAACTTACTAAAACAACACAGATGATTTATGAGCTAATTAGCTTATTAAATGACTACTTTATATGATTGACTTCTAATACCTTACTACTTTACTAATTTACTTTGATTCTACATCGTAACGTTGCAAAATCCCGAGTGGCTCACCATAATGGATCAAAGTTAAAATTCATCGGCGGGACTTGAGAGGAAAATTTTCCTCCTTTCATTTGCGCAACGTACCTTAATCACTAACTGGTGAGGTTGTGATGTCCCGAGTTGATTACTACAAACGATCAAAGATCCATAAAAGGATATCTGCACATCTTTCATATCAAACTATTTACACGTAATACGAAAAGCAAACCAATACATTATTCACTCAACCAGATAACGTGTTTTTACAGTCTATAGACCTTCTACACATCAAATTATCACTAATACATAGTAATGTTAGAGTATTTTACAATATTGGACAGGTAAATGAGTTTTACTGAATACGACGAGCTAACGGCAGGCCTTGGAGCGTGTCATCTCGTTGAGCCACTAATAGGGTTATCCCATTTAAAAAAATTTAAATCTATTTGTAAAAGAAAAGAAAACAAACTGATACACATATATGTCAAAAGATGTATCCTAATATATTATTCACATATAGATTAGTGTAGTTCTAACTAGAATAGTTGCCTCATGTAAACAAATTTAGATTAATGCTATTGGAGTGCAGAAGCTAAGGTCCAAATTTTCTACATTACAGTATTGTAGTGTAGTATTGAAAATTTCGATCTTCGCACTCTATTATCGGAAATACAAAAATCATCAGCTTTGTCATTATACTTTATAGGTGTCAAAAAAAAGAAAGTGTAGCGAATTTGATTGAAATCAATAAAAAAAAATTCAAAAATTTTATCAATCCATTCAAGTAAGTACTGTGCATGATGTCAAATTGGTTTGATTTATTTGATTACTTAAATTTGATATTTTGCAGTTATGCTATGACAAGTCAATGCAATGCAACCACACTAATCTCTATGCAAACAACGAAATTATATGTGAACAACCGTTTAAAAGTAAAAATTGACGTTATGCAAGGTTTTTAATTGTTCTAAGCATTACATAATATTTTGACATAAACAATTCTAGAAAACTCGGTTAAAAATGCTTTTCAAATGATGTATTGCAAAGTGAGTAACTACGTTTTATTTATTTTTTAATTTTAAATAAAAGGCTGACTAAAACTTACACACCACACATAACACTGTTACCTCTTATTTACGTTTTGAAACTAGAAAAAAAAAGTTTATATGAAACGTTTTACGTCCCCCAAATAACTTAAAATGCCATATAAAAGTTTATGTAAAATGTACATTACATTTACGTTTCTACATTGTGTAAAAAAGTATTAATAATTTTTCGCATCATGAACAAAAAATGTCATATTTATTTAACAAATGTATTATATATTATTTTAAATGAATAAAATGTTTCTTTTGTAACGAATATATGGTCTATATAGTGAAATCACACACACACACACACATATATATATATATATATATATATATTGGCATTAAGAATAACGAAATCAACAATGAGAACTGTAGTCTTTATTGTAAAGTTAATTAATAATCAAAATTGTAATTGTGTAGCAATGGACCCTACAGCCGACAGACTCATTAAAAGATATTCCCAGCCTTAACGAGAACGCACAGTTTTTTGTTGTAATCAACGCGCGCGATTCTTGTTTATATAATAATTCAAAATTAATGGGTACGCACACTAATGAAATGAAAGGTGTTACCGGTAGCCTCTGTTTGTTTTACGATATCCACAAAACTCACTGACCCACTTTGTATAGAAAATTTTATATTATTTATTTTTTGCAAAGCTTAATCTCCAAACTTTTTAACAGTAATACCGTCATGAAAAAATGCACACAATTCGCACATAATGACATGTGCGTTCGTGGTAATAATCATCATTGTGTCGAATTTGTCATACGATTTTCTCGCGAAAGTAAATTGCGATTAATACAAAAGCGCTCGGTTCCGGTACATTTTGCATTATTGCAGTCGTCGTCGTTACAATATACAAGTTCTACATTCGCAAATGACATATACAAATAAGTCGAAATTACGAGCAAGTTGTTCAATCGGATTCCGCAATAATAATTGTATGAAAGCTTTGGTACTTTGAGATAGTAAGGTAGCTCTTTAAATATGTAATTATATTTAAATGCGATAAACTCAGAAGAAGGGTATTAAAAGGCAAATTATGCAGATTAATGATTTAATAAGAATAATTCCCGCGTTAATGCGTAAAACTTATGTATCGCATGACTTGAACGCATAAAATAAAAGTGGTGTACACAGTACTATGCTTTTAAGGCATGGGAATGTTACGTTACCTTTCGCAAATTATATGGTGACGCTATTTTATAATATTGAATACCAGAAATTTAAAATATTTATGGTTAGGTTAAATTTAATTGCAAGATTAGATTAATGTAAAGCTAGTTGGATGTTTTATTTTAAATTCAAGCCGATGTCGAGTTGAGATCTGTCTGGATCAAATGTAGTGAAAACTATTCGAATAAATATTTCAATTAAATAGTGATCCAGCATTTCGACACTTGGAGATTTATCGTTGGCATATAACACAAGATATTTGGCAAGTGTTCCGTCGAAACGGTGTTCGTCAAGTTGTCACCGTCTCCGGAGTCGTCCGTAACTTACTCTGGGGACGTTTCAATGTTCGGCCGAATTTGCATGTTAAAGATCGGCCTCCTCGGCTGCTCAGGCGAAATCGACGTGGGAGACTTTCGGTAGGATTAAAAAAAATATAACGTCCGCATGCAAAAACTATGAGGGTCGTTTTTTATTCAAATCCGCCGGCCCGGTTGATAGACGTGTCCGCTCGCCAACTTTCGGTATTCAAATCGGCCGTCATTATCTTTTGCCCTTATCAAAAATTTCGCAACCGCCGACCAGCAGGACCGCGCAGATCTTTCTTCCGAAACAACCGGTAGATTGAATTATGCCAGTGCAGATAACAAATTGATATTATGTTATTGTCCTGTAGGATTTATTTACTGTCAAAATTGCTTGTTGTTCACTTTCTGTCTACCCAATTCACAAAAACATGATTAAACTAGAAATTATATTATACTAAAATGCATGGTTTAAAAATTTCTGTATAAAATAAAATAAAAATTTTTATTGTTAGGGTTAGAGTTATTAGTTATAGTTTAGAAGTTTCTATTTATTAAAAATACATATTATAATGCTAAAATTAAATAAATAATAATTAATTAATGTAAATCTAATGTCGTAACAAATTTATTAATTTTAACAACGTTATTAAGGAATAACAACTACACTACTCAATATTAAAAAAAAACAAATATGTACACCAATTCAAGTAGGAAAGTTTATGAATCATTATAAAATCTAATTTTAATCTCACTCAATGATGAAATGGTTGATTATTTTGCCACATTAACATTTAAATAAAAAACTAGGTGAGTTTATTTAATTCGTCTTTGTGTTTTATATATAATAATATTATAAAAAAATCTAGTCTAATCATGTGATATACTTTTGATCATTTCAAATTTTTAATGTGTTATATACAAATGTTTTATATTTTATCCTTTTGTAATTCATCACCATTTATTACTTTCATTTTCCCAATTTTATTCAAGAAATTTTTTGTAATCGTAAGTCACGTTTCACGCTCATTCAAATTATTCATTTTCAATTTATTAATTTCTGGTTATATTGTAGCGCTGAAGAAGGTGATAGTAATCGAAATGTCTGCATGTTTTAAATAATATAGTAGTTTTAGTAGTTTTCCTCCTGAGGCACTACAGTCCGAATGGTTCTATTGTGCACATCTGACATCTTACACCTTTAACAGTTCTGTCTCTTCTATGAAGTCCAGCACTTTTTGCTAAGGGAATGTTTTCAGTTCTTCTTGGGCTAGAAAATGCTTGCCAAAATGAACTGTGGTTGCTAAATGCTTCGCATTCACACAGCAGATGTTACGGAGTCTCTTCGTCCTTTAAACATCCGCGGCATAGTGGATTTTCTTGTATACCCAATCTATGCATGTGCTTGTTAAGACCACTGTGTCCTGTGAGCCTTCACAGTCTGGTTCGACTAATAAGCGAGACTTCCTTTTGAGTATTTGTGTTGGTTCTGTTAGGAATATCTTGTGTGATTCATCCCCTGACAGTTTTTAAACAAGTCATTTTGTCCCATTGCAAGTTTTCGTTAGATTATTTCTTTTCCCGTTTTGTGTGAAATCCCGAATGTGGGTTCTGGTCCAATAAATATTGCAGTTGTTCCCTTTTAGACTAGCCGGTCGGCCTTAAGGTTTCCTTCTATGCCTTGGTCTTTTGGTGTCCAAACCAGTGTAATTTGTTGTTTGTGGCCAGTGCTTCCAAGCTATCTATGTAATTCCAGACTAGTTTGGATTTTATTACTGGCGATCGTAATGCCTGTAATGCTGCTCGGCTGTCGGGCATGATGGTGATCGGTATGTTGAATTCAACTCCCAGCTCCATTATGTGCCTGACACACCACTGAATGACGGCCACTTTTGCTTGGAAAACTGAGTCATATTTATCCAGAAATAGCGTGAATCGTTTTGCCCGGTGTTTGCCTTCATATATTCCAACTCCTGTGCCATTTTGGTTTTTGGCTCCATCTGTATATTTGATGTTTCCTTGCACTGCGCCCTGATAGATTTCTTTTGACCACTCGTCTCGCAAAGATATTACTACCTCAAAGGACTTTTGAATGCGGCAACCTTTCATACAGCCTGATCTCATTATTAGAGTTTTTTCTTCATGCTACGTGTTTGTATTACTGTATCTGTGAGTCCCAAGATTAGAAACATGTTCATTTAACTGTAGTCTATACGCTGCTTGCTTCGCCTCGCCCATCACGACTAGTTAAAGTGGCGGTAGTGAGAGTAGTACTCCCATAGCTGCTGTTGAAGTCATTCTCATCGCTCCAGTTATCAGCAAACTTGCCATCCTCTGTACTCTGCGTATCTTAATAGCAGTAGTCCTGAATGTGTTTTGTTCACCCCATACGAGTGGCATAGTAGTTACAAACTCATGGTCCTTTATGCCGTATATTCAGCCATTAATTATTACATTATGAGGACGCCTAATTAGCTCAATTAAAAATTTGACTACATCTTTGTTAAATTATTTTTCAGAAATTATTAAAAAAGTTTTTTTAATTAAAAAAAGAAAGTTAATTGCAGAAGAAAAATGGTTCGAGATTATGCAACGTCATCCTGACACGCGTCCTTAACTTACCATAACTGATATATTAAAACAACAAAGGTATTTTACACCAAACAGCTAATTTGGCATATTAAATAAAACATTATTGGTTTGTTCTTGGGCTATAACTTGATAACACATTCAAATTGCATAACAATATTTGTTTTTCCCATTATTTACATGTGCATAATACACACCTTGAGTTTGATCCGTTTCCTACCGATTTACCAATATTAGAATTGTCCATACTTGATAAATAAATGTTAGAGACGTTTGTACAACTAAAATTTTGTATGATTTGTTTTACGGAAAATAATTATTTGTATATCGAAAAAACGAACAAACTTAGGGAGAGAAACGAACATTTGGCAAGAATAGCAAACTGTATTTCGACCGTGGTAAATATTACGTTTTTTAGACAACTGCTGTTTACCCAATAAATTAATTTAGATTTAATTAAAAATGCTGATGAAAAGTGTATTGCAGTGCGGAATTGTCATTTTTAGTTACAGTTTATAAACGTTAATTTGTTAATTTTTTGGATGCAAATGCGCCTGAAATATTAATTTTAAGATATAATCAAATAATATATGTTTTGCGCAAAATATTACATACATTGCTAAATCATGATTATAACATGTTAATAGTAAATAATTAATTATTATTTGTAATATTTTAACACAAACAATGTAAGTGTGCTTGGACTGCTCAGCAGAAGTAAACTATTTATTACAATTTTTATAAAAAAAATTATTAATTGCGGAAATCAAACGCGGAACCTCTAGCATGTGTATAAACGTAAACTTATTTAACCAATTTCTTTACATTGATATGAGGTTACGTATGTTACATTGCCAAATATTATTAATTATTTGTCAAATTTGATTTGTATATATTGATGTTGCTTTATCTCAATTCTACTCATTGATTTTATATCTTCTTTCTTTTTCGAGGCAAAGTTTCAATTCATATGCACTTGACGTTCATATGTACATGATGCAAAAAAGAAAGAAGATATAATAGCGATGAGTGAAATTGAAATAGATTCGTGTGGGAATAGATTTTGCCTTGAAAAATCGTCCCTATACAAGTTTTACGTCAATAACACAGATTATAGTAACAACTTTATTTAATATTTTATTTATTTATATTCACATACAGGTTTGTTTTGGCCACTAACCGCGTATATCACGGTATAGATGAGTGTTTCAGATATTTCAAAAATTGTTTTACGTAGATAATGACGTTTAAAACGATTGCTCTTGCTGTAAATATACTAAAGAATCACACTTTCACTCTGCTCTAGGTGCTTTATTTTTTGCGGAACCTTTTTGCAAAAAACACAGCTTTTTAAAAGTGTGCTTTTCAAGTTGTGTTTTCAGTTTTTTTAAATATTTATTTTTTTTACTTTAAAAACATTAATGAATTTGCAAATATTCCAATATTATACTCATAATTGAAATGTTTTTATGGCAATAGATTGACGTTCCATCAATTGAATGGAGTAGAATAAGAAAAAGTTATATATAAGTTAATGTTACTATTATACAAGCAATAACAATTAAATGCAAACAATAGTTTCTCTCTTTATAAGAGCTTATCAATGAATCGAATAAACCGAATAATTAATTTACGTGCATAGCTAACGTAAAATAATATAATCTAAATAGAAAATCATATTCATGCTTTGTTTAGGTAATATATTATTAGAGATTTTGAAATTGTTTTTAATTTTTGTTTCTTTTCTTTTTTAAGTTTTGTAATTGTTATTCGTCGAATTAAATGAAATGCACACACAAACATATTTATTAATTTAAAAGTATAGAACAAAACGATAGATATTTACTAACAAATGTTACATTCAATTTGAAATTGGTAAGTTTTTAAATTGGATCGAATTTGACTTAATAACTTGTCAATTCACGAAAAGTGTATCATGTTTTCCGGGGGAACAAAATGTAAGTAATTGGTCGTAATAGCTACTTTCTACATATGAATTGAGCGATTAACCAGTCGATTCCATAGCCGCATCGTGGGCAGTGACATTACGTATTCCGAGCGGGTACGATCTCTAACAATGTGTTTTCGGCCATTTGAATAAACCGATGCGCCCGAATAAATCCATCCATAATATTCTACAACCAGAAAAGTACAAGGCAAAAAAACAAACCTTCTCATTCATGACGCGGCGGGATAATCGCGCGCAATGCAAACTGATTTATGTGCGAGCAGTTAATTAAAATCAATTAAAACCGTCGACCATTATTCTCATTACGACAACTCACTCCCATTTGAAATTCATGTAGGGACTTTTTTCACCTACATTTTTAAAACGCCCGGTTTTTTCCGTGTCGAAAATAACGACCGCGATCCAATTATAACTCCGGTGTCCAGCACTAAAAAAATGCTAAAATTTTTAGTTATTGTGCGGATTCTCGCGATCTGTGAATGAAATAAAGATGTAGTCCAATTATTTCCGATGAAAATGAAATATATTTGAAAAAAATCTGATTTATGTTTAAGCCTACCAGAATTCAACGTGTACTTGATTGAAATTAAAGCAAAAAGAGATGCTTCTTTTAATAATAATTTTATCAAATCTTCTTTTTATGTCTTTGCCCATTGACGATTTATTATGATATATAGATTAAATTGTATTGGGTATTTTTGATATACACAAAACATTAATTTAATTTTTATCGCTTTAATGGTTTGTGATGAGGCCTGGATGTAGTACAATCCGGATTCCTTAACAATTAACACTTGCTCGCGCAATGTGTCCATGCAAGTTATCTTTTTTATTATTGCTCTCAGTGCATATGTATTTTGAATAATGTAACCGAAATATTCCCCTCTTACGGTTAGCATTATTCATTATGCTCATTATAAAAATGTTGGGCTCGTGTCCGACAGCCAATCAGGAGGCGGATTTGGGCGCCTGGTGCTTGTTTCACCCAAAACCACCTGCCGATCACCATGTATATACACCACCCTTGCACCTTTGGGGCTTTCTCAATGTCCTCGAATATTTCATACACTTTTTGTTACATACAGGGTGTACGAGATTGCATTAATTACTATAATTGAATTCCCCTACAGAGCAATCAATTCGTTTGCTCATTTATTGTAATTAGCTACATTAACAATATAACTTTTTAATACAATTTTTCAATAAATTAACTTCAATGATGATACAAATTTGTTGAATTTGAATAAATGAAACGCAGGTGATAAATTGAAGTCAATAAATTAATATGGAGAATATTAATTATTTGTACCATCCATTATGGCATCAAGTAAATGATTGTGGCCATATAAATTCCGCTTGAAATGTAGCAATAATTTATGCTAAGCCCCTGCAGACACATATCAGTCCTCTTGATGTATTAATTTCGAATAAAACCGCATTACCTCCTGTAAAATTTCCTTTTTTATCCGCAAAACGTGAAAATTCGTCACGGTTTTTATTGCTGTCGAATTAAATGAAAGTGGTTTGCGCATATAAAAACGCAACTTAACTACCAAAAAGAGCAACCGCAGATCTCAATACGTATATGGCTTTATTTAAATAAAAATAATTTACTTAATAAACTGTATCGCTTAATTGATCGAAAAGTGCATATTTGGTTGTGCCACCGTTTTGTGGCTTCAGGCCACATCGTGTCCAGCTTCGAATTATGAATCGCGGTCCATTTTAAGGAATCATATTTCGATAATCGCATCCGGACCACTTTAATAAAATAAAGCATGTGACATCTTTATTGCATATTGTGCGGGATAATGAAATAACAATTGGCATTTTTATGGACTATTACTAATGAGATTCGGATAAAAATCGACACTATAAAATAAATAAGTTAATGGACAAGTATTTAGAATATTTCTTAATTGGCGCTCTGGAATTTATAAATGCTAAAAAATGCTTGCAGCGCCTGGCATGGACGGCATGAATGAAAACATTGTGTGTGACTTGCTTAAATAAATATCCTTACATGTAACTGTTTCATTCTGTTGGTATTATTTATTAGCGATTTAAAGTTGCACTTAACAATTATTATTAACAAAATATTTACTGTTGTAAATCCACTATATTGTGTTTTTGCTTTACACTTTGCATATTAAATGTACTTTAAAAAACAAATAAATTTTGTTTCGTACAGAGTTCAGCAGATATGTCATCCCAGAACCACCACAAGGTTCAAAGAAATTTAATATTTTAGTCAATTAATGATGATATTTTAAGAATAATAGTATTAGCAGCCACTCGATTTTATTTCAAATACGCCAATACGGATTATGTAATAAAAATGTCAATAATGTTGAAGATTTTCCAAATAATAAATAAATTTAACACTCACTGTTTGTAAGAGTTTTCACCAATGTGTGTGTACTTTCTAGTGATAGTCTAGCTCGATAGCTGTATCACGAACCACTATTCGTGCAATTTTAAGATATCTAATTCAAAATTAAATATTTTGAGAACGGTAGGGGGGCAGCTCAACTATGTATGTACTAAGTATGCAACTAACCAGAATTATCATAAATGATTTACTATCAATCGACAATCAAGCATCAAATTGCTTTATTTGCATTTTGAAATGCGACTTCAATAATGTAAATAATATTGACCAATACTGATCATAGTTCGAGGTACAAAACTAATAGTAGCAGTAAAGTAAAAAATAATCAGTTACATAATACTTGGATTAATCAGTCTAAATATTATGTTTTTTGACATAAAGAAATACTTTTACAAAACTTTGATTTGAAAAATTACAAAGAATTTCTGCTTTTTTATTTAGCTGATAATCCTGATAATCCACAAGTTTTTTTGGTAATATAGTACATTTTCCAAATATGTTTTTTTAACATTATACAATATTTCTATAGATTTCACAATATTTCTTAAACATTTTTACTTTACAATATTTGACAAAAAAATTTTACAGTCTCTTATTTTTTTTTAAATGTAGCAACTTAAAAAACGTTGAAAACGTATTTTAAGATATTTTACAAACATTTCTTTTTCATTTTTTATAAACCTTCCATAACATTATTTTCTTTAATATGATTTATTATTTTATTTGAAATTATTAATTATTTATTATCATTTTGCAAAATTTGATTATTTCCCAAAATGTTCAAATATGTCATTTTCTTGACTTTATTACATTTTCTTAAGATATACCTATATTAAACGTTGTTTATTGATATTTTCTGGATATTTTTGCATTATTATATTATACATACATGTTTTCAACAGCAACATTGTGTACATTTATAAATGTAAAACAACAAACTTGATAAAAATTACAAAGAAGTTTATATTAAAATTATTGAGTGTAGTAAAGTTAAAATTTCCTGATTTTTTTTCAGGAGATAAATCTTTTTAGCTAAACACATATAATTAAAATACACTGACTAAAAGCAAAATTAGAATAATGTTATTATTAAATAATTACCACGCCTTTATAGTACAAGATCCGGTATTTGAAATATATACTCACATCTCTTATTTGGAGATGATAAAGATTATTAGTAGATAAGGTTGATAAATTGCAAATAGGTTGCCTAGCTATATTGCGTGCTAATGCTGTTAAATTCTTTAGATTTTTTTTTCCGATTTACCAATGGGTAATTTTGAATTATAAAATATATTTGATTCCAAATTTTTTTATTCCAAATTTTTTGATTGTTTGCTGAAAAATTTTCCTCTAAGCCCCAAACCGCAAAAATCCATCAACATTTTTTGTGCGTCAGGAGATAAAGGTGATTTTTTATAATTCGACTACTATTGGTTGGATTTTATTTTTTTTTAATATACAGAAAAATATTTTGAATAACTTTTGTATCAAACTTTTTTTTTCATAACTTTAAAAGAAAACTGCTACAAGTTAAAAACGTTGTTGTTTCGGGAGGTTTTTAATATCTTCTATCAGCTATTTCATAATGGTTAGGTTATGAACAAAATCTTCAAACAAAAGTTGGAGCGCCTACAATTTTGAACAATATTTGT
>JARJEC010162785.1:0-11992 GCA_030264575.1 Tachinus sp. AB-2021 | reverse complement strand
TTATATATAATTAATTGAAGTGACCGTAGAGCCTTCTACGGATGTTATATAACTTAATAAACTAGTAAAAACATGGCGAATTGTTTTATTTCATACATACAATTTGTTATCTATCTTTAATTAATTTTTCTTTCAATTTTAAATGTTTTCTGCATTTTTATATTTAACTAGTATTAAATTAATTTTTCATTTAGTTTCTGTAATAATGATTTTTCAATTTAAACTACAATTTGAAGGATAAAAAATGTTTCACGGCCGATATTCGCAGAAATATTGTGCGAAGATTGCAAATAATATTTATTTACAATTTAAATGTTTTAAATGGAGCCTGAGTTGAAATTAGAATATTATTATTATTAAATAATTACTGGGCCGTTGCTCCAGTTTGAAATAAATGTTTTTAAAAATTCAGCGTAACCATAACCTTTGGATTTCATGTCCACTGCTCAACCAATTATACATTTTCTAAAAAATATTTTGTAACATTTTCTTAGTATATTATATTAATTTTAATTAATATTTTATACTTATATTGTATCATATTTTCACAATATAATATTTTCAAATATTGAATTATATTTAACTTTATAAATAAATGTTCATCCAAACCAAAAAATGTTTATTATTTTCTATTTATTAGTTAGGTTAAGTTGTGTTAGGTTAGGTTGGGTTAGGTTAGGTTAGGTTAGGTTAGGTTAGATTAGGTTAAGTTAGGTTAGGTTAGGTTAGGTTATGTTAGGTTAGGTTAGGTTAGATTTGGTTAGGTTAGGTTACTTAAGGTTAGGTTAGGTTAATGTCGGGAACGAGCCGACCTTTGTAAGAAATAAGTCCCAGTCACACATAGACGTGACCCTCTGTAGTGAACATACGGCAGGACGCATCTTCGAGTGGAGAGTAAGTGAGGAAGTGAATCTAAGCTTGCACAGGAACATCTGCTTCACACACAAATTTATCAGCAAAAATACTAAGCCGGCGGCCAGCAGAGGATGGAGGATAAAAGAGAGCCAGATCCCAAAATTCCGTAACATGGAACGGACGGAGATAAAAAAAATGCTCAACCCGAATGTCAACAGCTTGATGAAAGCTCATCCTTCAGAAGGAAAACAAGTGTAAACTAGAACAGGGCTGTTTACTGGACGTCTGAGCACTTAACAACGCTCAAAAAGGAGTGCAACTGGGCCAAAAGGAATATCGGGCCAATAAGAAGAAGATCGACCAGCAGCAAAAGGATCAACTGTGCAAAATTATGGAGGATAAGACTGCGGAATTTAAAAATGGGATAATGTCTGCTAAAAAGGAAGCATGGAAGAAGCTATTTGAGGAGGTGGAGAACGACGTGTGGGGCCTGGGCTAAAAAATCGTCATGGACAAATTCAGCCGGGGTCTCGGTCTCCAGCTCGGAGATGAAAGGCAGATGGAAATAGCCAGACAGTTGTTTCCAAAAAACCCGTTGGTGAGATGGCCAACAGTTGTGGAGGAGGAGGAGGTTACTACATCCTTCACCCTGCAAGAATTTCAAGATGCCTCCGCAAAGCTTAAGGATATGAAAGCGCCGGGACCGTACCGAATACCTCCCAAGATCGCAAAAGAGGTGGTAAAGGCCGCACCTGATATCATGTTAAGGGTGATGAACCAGGAATTCCAAAATGGAAGGTTTCCCAAGGCATGGAAGCAGTCAAAACTAGTGCTGCTTGAGAAACAGCAGAAAGTGACACACGAAGCCCCCAAGTATAGACCGATCTGCTTACTAAATACTCTGCGAATAATATACGAACAATTAATTGCGAATAGGTTGAAGGAAGAAGTGGAAAGTCAAATATCCGACTACCAATTTGGGTTCCGAAAAGCGTTTTTAATGTCGATCGTGGTGAACATGCACAGTTTCCTGTTCTTGAAGGTTTGCTTCCTTATATTCTCTACCGTATCGATCAGCTTTTTCATTGCATCAATGGTGAACCTCTCATGCAATGAAAAAGCTGATCGATACGGTAGAGGATATAAGGAAGCAAGCCTACAAGAACAGGAAACTGTGCATGTTCACCACGATCGACATTAAAAACGCTTTTGGTACGGACATGGGACGGTGTGGTACGGGCACTATCTGTATGAGAGTGAGTAAGAGGCTTATCAAACTCATCCAGAGCTATCTACGTAACAGAGAGATGCTTATAAGCAGAGAAAGAGAAAAATGTTGATCACGTGCGGGGTGCCACAAGGCTCAATTCTGGGTCCACTATTGTGGACCATATATTACAACAGCGTAGTGGTAGTGGTCATGCCGAAGGGAACTACGCTGCTGTGCTTTGCGGACGACACCGACATTATCACAGTGGCAAAAGGAGAAGAGGAACTGGTCAAGGTGACTAACATAGCTGTGGAGAGGATCAAAGCCGAAATCGAAGGGCTAGGGCTGGAGCTTGCTGCCGAAAAAACCGAGGCCGTCATTCTGTACGGTGGCAGAAAACTCAAGTAAATGCAAGAATAACAGTAGGCGATGCTGTAGAAACAACAAGAGACGCATTAAAATACCTTGGTGTGTGGTTTGATTGGAACACCAAAATGATCGTCCACATAAATAAGACGGTAGAAAATGTGGAGAAAACGGTTAAATCATTAACCATCTTGATGCCGAACATCCGAGGACCGTCAGAAGGGAAGCGGAGGATACTGGCAAGTGTGGCGCATTAGATATTGCTATACGGTGCCCAGGTGTGGAGGAACACCTTGAGATATAGCAAATACAATGACACACTGTTGAAGCAGCAAAGGAGTTTGGATCTTAAGATAGTCAGCGGGTACAGAACCATATCAACGGAAGCCATCCTTGTGATTGAGGCAATCACAAGGATGGCTTCCGTTGATATGGTTCTGAATCGGCATGACCGAGGCGGTCATGCCGATTAGTGAGGGGAGAGGGATACAAAGCAAATCAGTTAACGAAGAGGGAACTCAAAGACGAGGCAATCAGGAAATGGAAAGAGGCATGGGACCAGGATACCGGAAAGGCGGCGTGGACAAAGAGAATGGTCAAAGACTTACCTGCGTGGACAAAGAGGAAAATTGGTTCTGTCGACTACTATCTGTGCCAACTCCTGAGCGGGCACGGCTACTTTAGAACGTATCTCAAGAGATTTTACCGTACAGACTGCGACGAATGTGCAGCTTGCCGGGTGACAGACAGCCCAGAACACACGATCTATGTCTGTCGCAAATGGGCCGCGGCTAGGGAAACCATGAAAAGGGAAGCTAACGTGGTGTTGACCCCGGACAACACCGTTGAGCACATGCTGTCGGGTGAAGAGATGTGGCTCCGAGTAAAGAATTTTGAAAGAGGTAGTCTCCGCAAAGAAGAAGGAGGAGAGAGAGAGAGAGCGAGGCCGAAGTGCCAAACTAGGGGGTTGAACGTCTGGGCATGTATCCTTGAAGGTTTGCTTGCAATTCCGAGGATACAAAGATCATGCCAAGTGGAAGGGGGTTTAGTGGGTGAGAGCCCCACACTCAGGCTGGTAGAGCCTCCTCTGTACCATAATAAAAAAGGGTTAGGTTAGGTTAGAATATTTATTTTGCAATATTTTATTAGTTTTTTATTATTAAATGTTTATATTAAATTTAATTAATATTTTATACTTATATTGTATCATATTATCAGAATATAATATTTTCAAATATTGAATCATATTTAACTTTATAAATAAAAATGTTCATCCAAACCAAAAATGTTTATTATTTTCTATTTATTAGTTGGTCGGTAATATCGGTTTTAAAAACAGTTTAAAATTGTTTGAAAATTGATTTTATTGCTATTTAATGTCTGATAGAAATTATTTACATAAAACTATTGGTTGTTCGACGTTTTACATTATTTCTGTGAAACTCGTTTTTCGGCATATATTTCAACTAAATTGTCAATAAATGTGTGTGGCTTTAATTGGAGAATGCTTTTGTATTGCAAATAACAAATAATATGTTTCTTCTGTGGGGTATCAAATATACGCCTGCATTGATATAGGCAACTGAATAATTCATCAATTTACTTTCGTTTTACTATTTCCGATACTATTACGCAATCAATTTAGGTTAGAACCAAAAAGGACGAAAATCTGCATGCATAGAGAGAGCCGAGTAAGCGAATCGAAAGAACGAGAACAAAGGTTATTGCTGCAAGTATTGTATAAATGAGTATGGGAAAATTTGAACGAAATAGCTTTTCGGCAAGTTTACAAAATAATTATATAAATACCTGTATACTTTATTACATTTTTGCCTTGGATGGAATTAAATTTGATTGCAAATAAAAAAAATGTTTTGTTATGTTCCTGTTGGTTTATATAATTGCGTCTATTAATTTGATCTTTAACGGGATAGTAAATTGGCCGCACTAACGCGTAGAAAGATTATTTCTTGTTGGGTGTGTCTGGGAAAATAGGGGGACGAATGCAACAGTCAGCAGCAATCATGCTTAATATGGCGTATATGTACACGAATCAAATTAGCTCCAGCTCTCCGAAATAATTCAAATCAAAGGTTGACATAAATAGCAATTAGTGGGTATTACGAAATAATTCCCATTACTGCAAATCAATCGCAAACACTGTTAATTTGCAATATATTTCTGCCCGATAATACTTCGGGTTATGCAAAGAGAATTGTATTATGCAGAACTGAAAGAAAACTGGTTTTGTATTGGCCAGGGGGACCTTCATATTATATACTCTCACAAGAACAGTCCGATACGCTTTCATTTACATTTGCCAACAATCTGTTTTTGTCTCCAGATTCGATTAAACTTGAGGCCATTGCCCACAGATACTGTGAACTTGCAGAACCAATAACTCAGACTGAACCGCCACAAATTTCCTTATTTCCGCAATCTGGATGCTTTTACCCATAAGGGATTTAATTTTATCTGCCCATCAAGCGGAGATTAAAAGAAATTTATACTTCTAAATGTATCTAAATATATTGCAGCAAACATAATAACTTTAGGCGATATCAAGCGCCTCGCAAAACTATGGGAGTAGATGCGTGTAGATAAACTAAACAATGGAGTTGGCAAAGTCTGGCGCTAGCGGAAAGTTTATTTAATGAAAGCGCTAGTTTAATGGAAATTGCAAGTTTATGCGCAAAGTCACTTTCTTTTAACTATGCATCGAAAGTTATCTGCCGAATCTAACTAACGAGTCTTTAGTGAATTCACCTTTAAAATTAGATGCCACAAGGACGTAGTTTCATGGCTCATGTCTTTAAAGAAGGGCTCCACTTCACGTCAAATAAAATCACACGTCGCGCCACCTCGAGCTCCGCGCAAGCAAGAGAATATAGATAATGACATGTCTTATGTTCTAATTAAACTTGTTATATTTGACATCTTATCCGCCCCCCTGCTTTGAAAACCGACGCAATCTCTAATATAGCCATCCGGATAAGTTGCCTAATGCAAATATCGGATTAAAAAATCACCTTTTTGCTACATTTCGCACATTTGCCAAATAAAAAGGGACCAATCAATACGCGAAACAGATTTTCCCATTAATTCATTTCCAGGCAATCCCAATTTGCCTCCCTCACTGTAATAATTTACAAGGGTTGGAATTCGTTGGAGTACGTGAAAATTCCACGTAAATATTCCAAGATTGAAGTAGCTCGGCCGGGGCACAGTATTTTAAATCCCGTTAATGGGGTGAGACGAAATGATGTTTCAATACGCCTGCATATTTTACTGATATATACACACTTACATTAATTATATCTTTTGGAATACATTAAATAATAAAACGAATAATCTGATGCATAAAACATTTACGCCATAATAAATGTATATTTATAATTAATATTGAAACTTTATTTTGCTTCAGTTTGTGCAAAAGTTCTCTATTTTTTCCCGTAGAATGGGAATCAGCAATAAAAATCGTCTTTGGATTTCAAAGTTCTCTCTAAATAATTGCAAATTTTAAATTAGGCTCCATTTAAAAATTTAAATTGTAAATAATAAATAAATATTATTTACAATTTTCGATTCAGTTGGGGTTCACGGTTAATTTTTTTATTGGTTCGGTTCTCGTTCCGGTTCAATTTTTTTATTGGTTCGGTCTCGTTCCGGTCTAAGCATAATTAAATAATAAATAAATATTATTTATAATTTTTGATTCAGTTGGAATTCACAGTTCTATTTTTTATCGGTTTGGTTCTTTTTCCGGTCTAAGCATTTTAGATTAAGGCAGTTCTTTTGCCGGTTCCAGTTCCGGTTAACAAGTAAATTATCTTTACGCTGGCTGTAAACTAAAAAAAACATATCTTAGCAGATTTTCTCTTTTAAATTTAATTGCTACTGTTATATTACATCAGAAATTGCATTTTTTGATTTAATAAATTACAATATTTACTGAATTTTCCATTGCAAATTAAAGCTTTATAACTGAGCTTTTCGGGTAACATACGAGTTCTTCGAAAATAATTCTTCGAAAAAATAATATTTTGTAATCTTTGAAAAGACCGAAAAGTGATAAAAGCAGCGCCTAATATAAGTCGAAGGACTACACTTATTAAATAATAATCAAATTTTAAATTTTAATTATTAATAATTGAAGATTGTAAATAATAAATATTTAATAATTTTTTTTAAATGGAATTTAAATTACAATTAGAATATTATAATGTGGACCTGGTTATGGGTTTGATGCCGAGATGAATTTTTTAAAACATTTATTTCAAATGGAGTAATGGCGTAGTAATTATTTAATCATTATATTATTAAAATTTCTACTAAAATTGTTTGGCAACTCAGATGAATGATTTAAATTGATAAGTTTTGATAAGCAAACAAATATTTATCAATTTTCCATGGCATGAAAGTCGACTAAAAGAAGTACATATACATTGTCGATGCAATAAATTAAATTTGCATAACATAAACCGCAATAAATTGTTCAAAAATTGTGCGCAAAGAAGAAAGTATGCGCTATATTTTATAATAAAAGTTTGTAGCCTGTAAACTATTATGTATTGTGTTGTAGGTGCAGCATTTCATAATAGAAATACGTTTGAGACAAGAACGCAAAACTAACAACTAAGAAATTGCTATTGGGATTTCTGTGTGGCATTATCTATACGGCATACACACAGATATGTGTAATATATAAATGTAAGGCAAATAAATTTGGAAAACTTTAACGGCCGGAAATAATATTTACTGGGGAAGTTTCGGTGTATTTGTCTCTATTTGCCGTAACTGCCCCGAAATTCGTAAAGCAGGATTTATATTTTTCGGCAACATGGTTTTTATCCACTTCCTTTATATATAACTTACATATTGACGTAGTATGACTTTTATTCATGGTAGATATACTTGTAAATGTTCTTTTCTTTATTAATATATCCCGGTTGGAAATAAATCACGGCGCAAGCAGGATTGCATGAAAAGGATGATTTAACAATATTTTTATTTATATAGTTATAATATGTGGTCGAGGAATAATATTTCCTTTGCGGAAGAGGGTGTGAAACAGCGCCTAAACGTTGATGTGTAACGCAAAAAAAACAATTTCATTTTGTTCTGCTTTGTGTGTATCTTACAGAATGATATATTATGGGGCGATACAAGAAAACAATTTAAGAAAATATGTTTTACGTGTGAGAGTGAAAAGTCAATAACGGGCAAAAAGTGTTTTTTGGGGCGTTAGAATTCGGTCTAGCTACGTAGATATCCAGAGACGTCCTGTAATTTGATATGTCCCAGAAATCCGTACACTTCACATACCGTTCACCTGGTCTGATATGCACGGTATTTTGGTAGCTGTCGACAGCTGTCATGTACATGCCACAATAACTAGAGCCTAGAAAATATATATGGATACATATATTCTCCCTTACTCTCACTCTCTTAACACACTAAATGATATTCCTGGGAGATTAACAATCTTCCCCTCCGCGGAAAACATGAAACAACAGTTATTTATATCCCGGTCACGGAAGGATATCGAAGAATCGTAATTGAAATAGACACTTCTGCTTTAAGATTAATTGTTCTTTGTCCATTTTATTAATAAATGGCCTTAATGAAAGCACATTATCGATAAAAGGTTACCCTTCGGAAAATTAAAAATAATGACCCTTCCATAGCGCTCACAAATGCGATCAAATGCAATTTTAGTTGCACAAACTGTGCATTTTTAACGATTTTTTATGTTAAACAAATTATTTTACATTTACTTTAAGAAAATTTGCGACAATTTAACGTTGAAGAACATCCTGCGAAAATAATGAGATGTTTTTATACCTTTTAAGTTCGTTATTATTAGGTCAGCAAAGAAATTTAAAACTCGCTCCTGCTCATACATTTTATCGTATTTCAAACTGAGGTGAAACTGTAAGGATTTTAAGTGTCTTCAAGTATATTTTACAGTCTTGGTGTCATATATCCGCAACTCTTATCCGCGCGCGTCTTTGAAGTGAGAATGCTTTATGTCTAACTGCGGTATGGCCCCATACAATGATAGCACACGACAGTTGGTACATGTAGGAATGCAGAGTATGCTCAAACATTGCAAAATATCATATCTCTACGTGTTCAATAAAACCTTTTAAAGTTAAATCTGAAATTTACGAATTGTCCCGTTACAAGTTAATTTCCTTCCAATTGAAAATAAAACGTTTGATTTATGACTATCTCTGCAAAACTAAATGTAAAATACAAATTGACATTCGTGAAACAAAACCGATTCCTTTTATTTAAAATGACATTGGTTTCAGTCTTTTAACAAAAACATATTTTCCCCGTAATTGCTTTTTTAAAATTCGAATGGTGTTGGCCTTTATCACGTAATAGTATTTTATGTAGAATTTATTGGAATCGTGTAATTTTTTTTAATTGTCTAGTATTTGAGGAGTTTTTGTAGCTTTTTGGAATTATGTTTTATAGTATTTTCGAATTACGTGACACTTTTTGGATTTTTTGAATTTTTTAAAATGTATATATATATATATATTATTTAAAAAATAAGCCAATTTTGAATGTAGAAAAGTGATCATTTTTCGAATAATTCCATTACATGTTAATGTCATAAAAAATAATTTTTTTTAATGAAATTACTTCTAAAAAATTTACGTAAAATCAACAAACAAATTAAAAATTGAAAAAAATATACCGGGTGTTCCATTAAAAAAAAATTGATGGTATATTCAAAAATAAAAACATATCGGCGCCTACGTGTCACCCGCTATAATACAATTCCAATAAATTCCAAATAAAATTAAAATTTTTCCGTTGGAAAATGTATCGATTTCCTGCGCTACAAAGGACTCATAAAGAAAATATAGAAATATCTGTTTTGTTTTCTTGTTTTAACCGCTGAGTGTTAATTTATTCATTATTTCTTACTATTGTTAGTATCGTTTTATAATTTTCATTTGTGATATTAGTTTAGGTTTTGGCAGAGGAGTAATAATCTAAGGCCACCCAGATAATGTGGCTTCTGTTCTTTCGAACAGCCAGGAGTCCGTAGGAAATTGAATATCTCATAAAGAAAATAGAGGAGTATCTGTTTTGTTTTCTTGTTTTAACCGCTAAGTGTTAATTTATTCTTTATTTCTTACTTTTGTTAGTATCGTTTTATAGGTCTCATTTGTGATATTAGTTTAGGTTTTGGCAGCGGAGTAACAATCTAAGCCTCCCAGATAATGTGGCTTCTGTTCTCACGAACAGTCAGGAGTCCGTAAAAAAAGTCTCAATTTTCTGCGATACAAAAGAGTCATTAAGAAAATATAGGAATATGTGTTTTGTTTTAACCAGTGAGTGTTAATTTATTCTTTATTTCTTACTTTTGTTAGTATCTTTTTATAGGTTTCATTTGTGATATTAGTTTAGGATTTGGCAGCGGAGTAACAATTTAAGCCTCCCAGATAATGTGGCTTCTGTTCTCTCAAACAGCCAGGAGTCCGTAGAAAAATGTCTCGATTTTCTGCGATACAAAAGACTCATAAAGAAAATATAGCAGTATCTGCTTTGTTTTCTTGTTTTAACCGTTATATTTGTGATATTAGTTTAGGTTTTGACAGCGGAGCAACTATATAAGGCTCCCAGATAATGTGGCTTCTGTTCTCTTGAACAGCCAGGAGTCCGTAGGAAAATGTCTCGATTTCCCGCGATATAAAAGACTCGTAAAAAAAATATGGGAGCATCCGTTTTGTTTTCTTTTTTTAACCGCTGAGTGTTAATTTATTCTTTATTAGTTATTTTTGTTAGTATCGTTTTATAGGTTTCATTTGTTATATTAGTTTAGGTTTTAGCGGAGTTTTTTACAACTTTGGTGTCATTGGTGGTTTTTATTTATTTACTAAGTTATGGTATTGTACGACTCCGGTGTCATCTGTTATATTGCTTTAGCTGTCGACGCTGCAAAAAAATAATTGTTTATGTTTTACATCATTGCCTCTAAGTAAGCCGATGGCTTGTCATAGCGGTGTTTTGATGGGACCAACAGCTTATAAGGTGACTTCCAAACCACCATAATAGAACCAATAATAAGATACGGATCAAAGTGCTGGCAGCTGACCGCAAAGAACAAGAAAAAAATGAAAACGGTAGAAATAGATTTCATAAGAAAAGCGAGTAAAGTGTCCAACATAAAAATAAGAAACGCACAATAACCACAGAATGAGTGGAAAGAAGACAACTAAGATGGCATAGACACTTGAGGAGAATGAAGAAAAAATGGCCGCAACGAGCTTTAAATTATGTTTTAGGAAGCATGAGAAAGAGACGCCTGGATAAAAGGAATAAAAAATATTCATTCTGAAAATTATAAAAATAAAAATATTATAAACAAATATAATAAGAAAAGTGTTTTATTCAACTTATTTTATTCATAAACCATGTATATATACCGGTGACAACTGAAACAGGTACGGGCCCATATGGTTTTTACTTACGAATATTTTATAATGAAGTTATTTTTGGATTAAATTATATCACACGACCCTACATAACCGCAAACAATTTTAAAAATTTCATTTCAGGTTTAACCGGAAATAACACCAAGTTTGCAATTTTTAATAGAACACCCGGTATATTTTTGGAGGTTTTTGTTTAATAGACCGTTTTACATATGAATCTTAATTTTGGTAACATAACCTTATTTTTTTAAATATTTTCTAATGTCACAAAAAGTTTATAACTTTTTTAATACTAGTCGTTTGATAGCAAAAAAAATCTACTTTTACGTCATTCCATGGTACCAAGGGGGTTGGATTTGAAAAAAATAAGTTACAACCTAAATACTAATTATGTCATTTATAAAAGCGCGCAAATCACTCAATTTTGAATAATGTGGCAAAGTTATATTTTTTCCAATATTCCCATTGTTTTTAATTAAGTGTTGTTGCTATAATTTTTTTAAATTCATTTTAATTTATTTTTCAAAATGAGGTTATGTTAGCAAAACTTTTGAAAATTTGGATTTTTACGTAAAATCTACGAATAAATAAAAAAATTAACTGGGTGTATGTGTGTGGTTTAGTAAATATACTGGGTGTTCCATTTAAAATAATAAAATTGATGGTATTTCCGATTAAACAGGAAAATTTTAGCGGCAAAGTAAGGTTTTTTTATGTATTTTAACCCATAAAAAATTTATTAAAAAATATTGGTAAATAAAAAAGTTATTGGCGCAGGTACACAATTGTCACCCGGTATATATATTTTAACATCTATGTGTCATTATCAAAGTCATTGATAATATGTATTTCGACATCTAAGTGTCATTATCGATGCGATTGATAATATATTCGTAAATAAACAGTTATTGGCGCGTATCTGTTTCAATTGTCACCCGGTATATATATTTTAACATCTATGTGTCATTATCAAAGCCATTGATAATATATATTTCGACATCTATGTGTCATTATAAATGGTGATTAAATTATAAATAAAAATCTGGACAGTACTTTTTATTATAATGACCCACCCACCGGCCCAATTAGTCATCCTCAAATT
>JARJEC010162660.1:0-11166 GCA_030264575.1 Tachinus sp. AB-2021 | reverse complement strand
TTAAAAAGTTATTTTAATGGGATCCGATTTTAACATTTTGTTGATGTGTATCAAATTTTCCTTCTCTTTCAATAAACACCTTTTCAACATTTTTAAATAGGATAACACCTTGTGACTACACATTTGAAAGATTTTTATATCAGCAATTTAGCTGTACATTTTTTTGAAGTGAAACTTTGATTTTGAGGTGCAAGTCCAAGAAAGTGAAATGGCAATCTGAAATTATTTGACGGCAACGGGTAAAGATATGGGCAGTGAGCAAATAGTACTGGAGACGCGTGGTATGCACACGTAACCAGTACGTATGTATGCATTAGATTGTGTATCCAATTGTATAATAAAATTGAAAAGGTTATTTGGAAAGAAACATGTTTTTTTTAGTAATTTTTAATTGTACCTATTAGAGACAAAATTATATCTTGTTATTACTACAAATGATCGTAATAAGATATTAGTATATTATATTATTAAATAATTACTACGCCATTACTCTATTTTAAGATAAATGTATTAAACATTCGGCCCGGACCTGGATCAAACCCACAATCCTTGGATTTTATGTCCGCATCCCCAACATTTATTTCAAAATAGAGTAATAGCGTAGTAAATATTTAATAATTATAATAATCTAATTTCAACATTCCTGTAATAAGATATGTTTCTCAATTGCTTTTTCAGTAACATCTTTAAATAATCAAATGTTCCCTTTTCCAAATAGCTTATTTAATTAAAAGTTTCACTTTTACAGTGTGTGTTCGAAGCATACTCACCATTTTTTTAGATATGTGATAATTTTTAATAAAATTTGAAAATCGTCAATTTTCAGTTTTTAATTTATATACAATATGTAATCATACAAATATTATAAATTTAAATTGATCTTTTTCAGCAACTTCCTAACAGTGAAGAATTAGTTCCTCCCTTGAGCATAAAGTTATTTGATTGTAAAACATTTGGTCGATGTATTTACACAGGAAATCATTCTGTTTATGTACAAAAATTCATATATCATCCTATTTCGTTGGAAGAATGGGACAAAAGAATGATTGGCTTTAATTTGAAATCATATGATAGTATGGTCAGTGAAAAAGGTAACTGATACCAAAAAAACTAGGCAAATTTTCGCAACTTACTATTGTAAGAGAGTTAAAGTAGTTAGTAGTAGCATTCCATTTACAATTTAAGCCAATTTTAAAGTGAAGGAAACCAAGTTACTTATCTTACCTCACATACATTTGCATGCTGAAAAGGATTTATTTAAGTTTACTCAGTACCTAATACATAACTTTATTCTTCTAAATGTTATAATATAAATATATCTACTAATTCTAAATCATTCTTTCATTTAATTGGCCAACTAAATTATTATTTTAATGCTTCTAGCAATTTCCTACATTTTTAGATTTATATAATGTTATATTATCTAATTAATATCTTATATATTAATATCTTAAAACTAGTATCGGTTTATGCCGCTATGCCTTGGCAAAAACTCCTGGACTTCATAGAAGAAACAAAACTGCTAAAGGTGTAAGATGTCAGCGGTGCATAATAGGACCATCACGACGGTAGTGCAGGGAAGTTTGACGAACCACCTCAAGAGTGAAAAAATGCCGCTATGCCTATGCCTTTGCATAACGGCATAAACAAAAAAATTAATGAAATAAATAAATAAATCACAAAAACACGTAGAAAACATTAAAATTTTATCCACACCTTTAAGTAAACCAGATTTTTTACCATTGAGCTTGGTCGCAAGGTAGTCTTTGGTAAAGGGAGAAGTAACATTCTTACTTTACCTCACTTGTCATTTTCTAAGTAGAACGGCATATTAAGTAAAGCAAAATGAGATAAGCAAAAAACATCTAAGATTTGTGGTAAATAGAATTAGTATTTCTACGTGTTTGTTAGTGAGAGAAAGTGTTATGACGTCGTTGACATACGGTAAAACTTACTACAAATTAAAACAACTCTGCTCACGAGGTAAGTTATGTGTGGTTAGTATGTTTAGACTCCGACTTTCAACTAATCCAACCACAATTACAAATGTAACTAAAAGTGATGTTGTTTAATCTTTCATCGTTTTTAATTTTTGTACTTGTACATATAAATGGATCAATTAAATACCCCCATTTTCTAAATATACTATCTCTCGCTTGGACTATCTTGCAAGCAGCGTTATTCTAACATGTACTAACGTCGATGACGTATATCAATGACGTCATGACATTTCCCCTCCATAACCACAATTTGCAAAGACGCAGTGGTACAATAACTACTGCGACCACCTTACCAAAGTAAATAAGTAAGAAAAGCTTGCCTGAAGATATAATATACATAATTGCAGATATTTAAATAACAGATGACAAAATATACTTTTCTATTTTTTTTTAATAATTAATTTTAAAAAAATCTACTACATCCGCTATAGGACTTGCTATGCAAAATTTTTCTATTTCAATTTAAATTCACTACATTTTTAATCATTTAGCAAAAATAAATTAAACTTCAAACTAATAACAAATAACAAATTTTATGTTATATTAGAATCGGATCATGTTATCGAAATACCAGTTAAAAAATATTACGACAAAGAACAACCGCCCAAAACCAAAACCAAAAAAGAAAAATGTAAGCTATGTTGTGCAAGCTTTTGCAAATGGTTATGTTGCAAAAGAAAAAACGATGAGATAGAATTCGAAGAATCCGAACCTATTATAGATGATGAAGATGAAGACGCAATTGATTGGTGGACAAAATACTATGCTTCTTTAGAAGTAATTATAATTTTTTTTATATCTAGAAATTACTTATTAAATGAGAAACCGTTTTTATATTCTCTGATTAGATCAAAATATAAATGACTATAATAACAATAACAACTCATCTTCATTTAATATTTTCAATTACCAAACTTGAATATCATGTTTTGTATATTTTACATTTAGTTTGTTTACTAAATTATTCTGCTCAAAAAGAAGTATTTAAAAGTGGATGTGCAAAAACCACGTGTAATCAAAGCTATATACGTCAACTTTCTTCGTTTTCTATAAAAGTTTTATCAAATATATCGTAATTTTTAAAATAGTATATAGAAAAATGCTTTAAATCTGAAAATTGTTCAATCCATAAGTAAGGTATTGCTTTAAAAGCGGTAAAGTATGGAAATATAAAAACTGGTGCATGTAAATCTTGTATTATTATTAAAACGCAAACTTCAGTTTATTCAGTTTAATTGTACAATTTAATTTAAAAAAAATATTTTGTAGACATTAAATGGAACTAGTAGCACATCGCTTATTGGAAAAAAATATAAGAATTTTAAAATAAAGGTGAGTATTATAAATATATTGAATTCAATTGAATCGTTAACAAACAAAAATATAAAATAAAAACAAAGTTGCACATTGAACTAAATCAGTATTTACTTGTTTACTTATTTACAGATTTACGATAACGAATTAGAAAAACAACCAGAATTTGAAAAGTTTACGGACATGTTATCAAAATATAGAATTTTTCGTGGAAAAACAACCGGCGATGATACCATTGACGAAAGACGTTCGGTGGGTGTACTTAAATGTAAAATTAAGATGTATATTTGGCCACCTTCAGATAATGTTAATTTTGTTACTCCAAACGGATATTTGTTACAAAATGGTATTTTTCAAGGATATCCAGCAAATACTCAACAGGGTTTTATAGTTAGAATATATTGTGTGAGGGGAATCAAACTCGCACCTAAAGATGCAAATGGAAAATGCGATCCGTTTATTATCATTCGCATGACTGATACAATTATTGATGATTCTAAACATTATTTACCAAGAACTGCAAATCCCATTTTTGGAAGGTAAATACATCAGATTTTAATATATAATCTTTTTTTGTAAAAATCAATGAAATTCTACTATAATTCTAAATATTTCATCTCAATCTGACGTACTACCAAAGCTGGCGGAACTTACAATGTGCGATTTATGTATATATGCGGTAGCATCCTCGGTCTCGTTTCTCCTTTTCCTCCAACATTTTTCTTATAATTAAACTACCATCACCTAATTCAGAATCATAGATAACGGTATATTTCCAGATTAACTCAAGCTATTAATTTTAACTCAAGTTTATAAATAAAGAAACCTAAACCAGTTTGAAAATTATAGATCAAATAGCATATTTTTTAAGCAATTTATGTGCAAGTTTAATTTTTTTGACAAGGAGCCATTGGTGCCTTTTGGTTGTTTTGTTAAATTTTTGGCAAATCAAAAGATTATTACCTTTTGCTTAAGGTGGCGTATTTACTCAGCATTTTTACTTTTTAATGCTAAAAGCACTCAGATTGCACTTTTTAAATACATTCACTAATATTGCCTGTCACTTGAGGTTTCTTTTTAATTGTCAATTGCATTTGATATAATTGATCACAAAATACTACTGTCAACGCTTTATAACTATGGCGTAAGACTAATTAACTAATTAATAAAATCATATTGAACTAATAGGACACATTATATTAAATTAAAAGACCCATATAATCTGACTGATTATTTTTCTAAACCATTAAAAAGTAGTAAAAAAATTCCACTAGGTCTTTTGCTCTTTATTTTTGAAGTGAAACTTTTTTCTGCGCGATTTTTTTCAATGTCAGAATTAGAGTCACGGGAATACGTCATGGCCGTCGTCTCAACTCCACTCATCCAATTTATAGATCTTCTTTCTCTCTTTCACGTCAGATTCTTGACGCGCCAAGAAACTGACGCAAAAAAGAAAGAAGATTTAAAATTGATGAAATGGATCAATATATGCTAATCGAATTTGACAAATTAATTAATAATCATAAAATATATAAGATAAATAACCGTATATCAAGGTATAGAAAACGGATTAGTTAATTTAGTTTGATACACATTTAACAATGTATAAGTATTTAATACAATTTAGACAAAAAATTTATATAAAAGCCTTACTTCTGCCGTGTAGTCCAATTACACTTATTAATTATGTAACATGTCGAGTGGCGCGTTAAGACAAAAGTTTCCATCTTCACCTTGGTAATCACGCAAGATTTAACAGTATGAAGTTCGCACAAATAACACAAACTATGTTAGTGACAGTGACAAACAATATCATAAGTGACAGTGACAATATGTAGCACAGTTTCCTATGGAAATGTACTTAGATGTTTCACATCAACCGGGCGTCTCGCGACTGCTCAATCTTTTTTTATTATTGATATTTCCGAAAATATAAACTAGCACTAATAGCATGCCAATAACGAAAGTATGGTTTCAAACAAATAATTTAATCTTAATCAAGTAAAAAAAGTTTGCGTTTTATCTAAAACTAACCAAGGACTTGACCCCATTCTGTCTCACTCAACACTATTAGTTATTACATTACTAACAATGTAAAACTTCTGGGTATTATCTTAGATAAAACACTTTGCTTTTTAGAACATATTAATCATTTTGTAATAAACTAAGCAGTGTGTTTTTGGATTATAATTAAATTGTGTACATTTAGAAATAAAATTTCAGATTTTGACAATTTTGAACAACGCAATTTTCTAATTAAGTATAATATAATATATAAGATTACTTGGTATAGTTAAAAAAACCAAATATTTTCTGAGAAATGCATGATAAACACTTTTTGGCGGTCACTGTCAGCAAATATAAAAAATATCACAAAATATAAACAACGATTGCTGTATATTAGACGGTGCTTTTTGAAATAATGCAGTATGCCGTATATGACTACTTAAATTACTTCTCTATTTTTAATATTACTATTTTTATCTAAACAAACCGAGTAGCACTACATAGTCAATGATGTTTAGTCTCACTTTCAAATAAATGGGTAACGGAAATTATGAGGAACCATCTACATTGCACAATAAAACTCTTTATTCGTAATATATTAAAACGCTTTATTCGTAAGCCGAATCTTTGGGTAGACCGCACGTTACAGTAGCACCAAACATCATTTTTATAAGAAGTAATATAAAACAAATTACTTGATTATCGATCATTTATACAAAACATAACGAATTTGACAAGAATATATCAATTTAATAAATAGATTCTCCAAAAATATAATGAATAGTTAGTATATTAATATGAATACTTGTATAGCTATTAATACTGCAAGCGCAAGAACGGTCACTTAGAGTGTAAGGTTTTTGCCAAGCAATAAGACGTAATCGATAAAAATATTAATTTTTGTTTGTAGTAACGTGTTTTAGAAAATTCTAAAACATTTAAGAAAACCGTGTTTTAATATGCTGTTTATATTCTACTATGGACATGTTATAAACACTACTTAAGGCTCGACGTGCCGCCTCTAAAATTTAGATGTTTTTGACTCTCGGGGCTCAAACGATTGTGTATTTTATAATGAAAATTCGTATATATATATATATATATATATATATTTATTTAAAGGTATAAAACTACTTTGCTATCGAATTAGTTTTTTAGTTATCATTTTTTCCGTCGCAATTAACATTTAAAACACCCCTTATTTTATTTTGTTGATTAAGCATGAACAAAGGATATTTTTATACAGATAATCAAAAATGTAATCCGGTAGCTGAATAAATTATTCTTTTTTAAGCAATTATCCGTAAATAAAAATGAAATTAATTAAAAGTTAAAGTCACAATCATTAGAGAGCTACATCTCTGTTAAAGTAAATTTATTGTTTTTACTGCTGAAAGTATTCGCATCTGTATGAATTGCATACGGAGCGTGTCCTAAAACGTTTCACGAATTTAGAAATATTTTTCTTTCTGCAACAAGTGGCCCAGTAGATCATGTACCGGTTCTCGGAACCTAGCCCCTTAATATCAATCAACAACAAAAATTACGTTATAATATTATCAATATTATATTATCATTTATTATAATTTTATAATGTCAAATCAGAATTAAATTAAATAAATACGCTAAAATAAATTTAAAATGAACTATGAATCAAAAATTAATTAAGTTAAGAGGATTGTGGAGTGCAACATTGAACAAAACACTTGAATTAATCTATTTTGATATTATAATAAGTCCACTTGAGGTTATATAATATATAATATATATAGCTATAGTACTATGTCAAAACATATATGTTTGTTACTTTGAATATTTTTTTTTAGAAAACTTAACAATATATTCTTTGAATTATATAAAATACATAATTTCTATAAATTATTTATAATATAATAATATTCCCAATATAAGTAGTGTGTTAATTATAAATGATTAAAACTGAACCATAATTTAATAAATAATAAAAAAATAATGTGAGCTCCAGATTATTTGTTTAAAAACTTACTATATGCTATACTGGAGTTTTTTAACAAGCACAGTAATAAAATAAAATATTTTACAAATTTGTTATAAAATTTCTAAAAAAAACATTGAAACAAAAAATACTAAAAATCTCACTTTCCTCGTATTTTCCACTGAAAAAAAAAAGAAAATATTAAAGAGAAATTATCCATGAAATCCAAAGAAACGTATAGTAGAATACGTAAATGAAACACATTGTAGTATAAGTATATTATATAGTATGTACATTTGTATCTATGATTACCTACAAGAATTTTACAATACTATTAGTGGTAATAAGCACCACGACACATGTACTTGCAACAATTTAAAAAATTAAATATTAAACTATTTTTCTTTAATTAATTATTGTTTTACAATAAATAATAATTATATCATACAATAGCGTTAATATGTTATTTATTATTATATGAATATATAACAAAATAGTTCAAATATGCAAATATGTAAAATATTTAAAAAAATTTACATTTAAATTAACTTTTCGTTGATTTTAGAGGTGTTTTCGGTGCTTTTTAAGCAGTTTATTTAAACAAATAAATGTATAACTAAAATCCGCGTTCCTAATTTATAGTTTAAGCAAACATAACAGAATTATATTAGCTCTTCCCATCTAATATAGCAAAAATTTGACGAATTTTTCTATGCACACAACAAATCAGAATAATTAATATTTATCAGTATGAGATAATGAATTTAATTGAGTATAAATAATATACAATGCATTCTCATTTTTTACTCAAAGTATTGTTTTTTAGGAACCACTTTTAATCATTTTGAGTACAATTTGCTTATCAAAGTGCACTCGATGCGTATTGTACTCTTTTGACCTAATCAATCAAAACGAATTTATGCAGTTTCTAGGCAATTATGTTTTTATAGAACCTTTTAAACCAATGTTATAGTACTTAATATGTATACTAAATAAATTATCGATAGCAATAGTGATTTAAAGCAATTAACTTTTATACTGATTTATAGTAAAAAACTACTAAGTTAATTTAGTTGCTAAAAAGTTGAAAAAATAATATTTGCATAATGCAGGTAACTGGGAGGTTTTGGTGTTCATGTGTTATATAGCTTAGATTTTTACTTTCAACGGTAGCAAAATTTTAATTTAAATTGCTATGCCATAGTTATTATTAAAAAAAATACTAATTTAATAACAATTAAAGAACATTTCATTTTAAAAAGTTCACGTATTGAGCATAAATATAAAAAAATAAATTTCTTTTCCACAAGATTGATTAATAATTTGTTTAAAAAAAATATTATACATATTAATTTTCAAATAAAATTAGTTATTATTATATAACCAAGATCCTATTTATTATGTAAATTTAAAACAATTATTATTATATTTTCTTTTTACTATTAACATTTTATCATAAAAAGAAAATATAATAATAAAGCAGAGTTTTTTGCATCTTATTTTTTACAACGGAATTATTACAATAATTCGCAATTATAGCAAAAATCATAAAATACAAATAAAATCAATAACTTATAGTGTGCCATCTAGGAAGCAGAAGCCAGACTAAAATTAATCTTCAATTTCTATTATGCAGAAATTTATTCTTTTAGTTTTAATAGAAATCTATAGCGTTTCAATTGCAAATAAAGCTGTTTGAACTATTACATACATCATGGCAGATAATTTTATAAATTAACAATTAAATTATGAAAATATGAAATTGTTGCTTTTTAATTAGATTTTATTCATTTCATTTTTATAAATCGAAATTTTTTCAATAAAGTAATATTTTTAATTTTTGTCAGCAACGACGTCTTAATTATTTTAAATTAATAGTTATTTATTATTATTATTGAATAATTTTTATATTCTTTATCTTAAGTTTAGTAATTTGTTTAAATATAAAAATAATTATTATATAGTATCAGTACCTTCTTATTTAGTGGCATGTTTTGTTTATCCATAATAATTATTTAATAAATTAGTATAGTGCCTTCCTATTTAATGGCATAACGAGCAAAGAAATTCTAATGTAATTTGCACATTTGTTCGACTTATCTAATTATTATGTTCATTATTATTATTTATAATAAATCCTATTTTTATTTTGTATGCTCGTTTTATTTCAAATTTAATACATTTTCAGATCAGTTTCGATAATTATTTATGTTAATATTTTTAAATACTTTTTACAAATTGGCCCCTTGAGTACAGAACTATTTGAACATTTATTTGCTTATAGAACATTTTTTTTTAAACTGCACCAGAAAATCAATATTATACAATTTGGAAAAAGAATGGCATTTTGAGCATTTATTAGAACTTTTTGGTAAAGCAATATTTCTTGATTGAATGTATAAACATAATCTTTGTAAGTTTTATCATTCTTAACTAATCGAAGTAGGAACGTTCTTAATTAAATGAAACACTTCAATTGAAATTTTTTATTGATTTATAAAGTACTTGTTGCCATTAATTATGAAATATGATATTGGCCAAATGGCCACTTTAGCTGTACTGGCTTACCCTGACCCTTTTAATAAAAGACATTTTGCAAGACAGTCGACTCAATTTAAGAAATAACGCGTTGGATCTCTCTTTTGAGTTTTGATTTTGAGAAAATTACATAATTTTTTTTCTCTGCAATTTGTTGGTGAACTAAAACATCACCTTGTATTTTAAGTACTAAACCCAAAACAAAAATGCACAAACACTCATCAGATCTTTAAATACATATAGAAATTGTAAAAAGGCTTTATAAACATGAGTTTTTATAAAAAATAATAATACCAATATAATTAGACTCCTAAAACAAAACAAAAACCAAACAACTGCAGAAATATAATATAAAATACTGACGATATAACAACACTCAAACTATTCATGATTCATGAGCGTGTTACTACCCCAACTGAAATACATTCTATTCATATGAACACAAGATACACTAGTCAGACGTATACAAAACATAATTAAAGACAAAATTAATTATTGTATGCACCAAAACTCAAACAATTAAGACTCTAAACCTAAAACCTACACAAAACATAATTAAAGGCACAATTAATTATTGTATGCACCTAAACTCAACCATTTAAGACTCTAAACATAAAACTGCGACTAGCGGGGAACCTTGTTGAATTGTATGCAGCTAACTAAAGCTTTACAGAAAGGTTTTGTGTTGTGTTCGTTTTTTTCTTTTTAATGTGATACATTTGAAAGCGCGTTAGGGAGCCGGTTGCTATAATTACTTAGTAGTAATATATTAACAAACCACGTAAAAATTATGCGCTAGAATTCCGTTCCTTTGTATGCTCCGAACAATTGATCGGAACTATACTAACAAACAGAAATAGTGCAAAATGTACTAAGACGTGAGTTGATAATGACAGTTGAGTTAACCTACAATTACAATTTGTTCATTTTTATTATTTATACTGGGATGTAAAGAAACTCAGTTGTAAATAATATAATTTGACAATAAAATATAGGTTTTAGCAGTAATAATTTTAAATTTCGACAAAAATGTTTTAACTTGCATTGCTTTTTCCAACTTGCTGGAAGGAGGCAACGCTAGCGTTAATCGAGAAGAAAAAGAAAGCAGGCAAAACAACAACGTATAAATTGATATGCCTAATAAATACACTTTGCAGAGATAGGAGGCATGATAGTATATAGTTGCTACATCAGCCCAAACTGCGGAATAGAATATTACCAGAAGTGGATAGAAAAACTAGAACACAGCCTAAGAAAACAGAAGAACAAGAAAATATTAATAGGAGGGGATTTCAACGCTAAATCACCAAGATGGGGAGGTACAAAATGCGACAGGAGAGGGCAAATCTTGGA
>JARJEC010162633.1:0-10671 GCA_030264575.1 Tachinus sp. AB-2021 | reverse complement strand
GACCCCAACAGCAGGCATGGAAGATATAAATAATCCAACGCAAACTTGCAGAGGAACACAATAACTTGTGTAAAAACTGTCAGGGGATAAATCACACAAGATTATTTCTAACAGAATCAACACAAAATACTCAAAAGCAAGTACCGCAAATGAGTCGAACCAAACTGCAAAGGCTGACAGGACTTATTACCGGACACTGGAGTATTAACAAGCACATACATATATTGGGTATACAAAAAAATCCACTATGCCGCGGATGTTTGAAGGACGAAGAGACTCCGCAGCATCTGCTGTGTGAAGCATTCAACAACCAACGCACAGTTCACTTTGGCAAGCATATGCTAACCCAAGAAGAACTGAAAACAATTCCTTGTCAATAACTCCTGGACTTCATAGAATAGACAAAACTGCTAGTTGTAAGATGTCAGAGGTACACAATAGGACCATCAGCACCGTAGTGTAGGCACGAACCACCTCAGGAAAAAAAATAGGTTGGAACGTCTTGCCCAATTTTTACAAGAATTTAAATGACCTGTTTCCAGTAATCTTTGTTCTATCCATATAATTTATGCATCGCAGTACCTACGATTTAAAAACCTCTGCGCATAAGCTCTACCCGCAGCATTGGCATTGCCATTACATGCAACTAATACTTCCAACACATTACGATAATGCATTAGTATCGTTCCATTTTAAACCTACAAACCCTATATAGTATGACAGAACGACTCATTAGTTCAAACATAATTGAATTATATAATACACAACTAAATGTCAAATACAGATGTCACTAGATTTAACAAAATTGTATTTTGAGTAGTGGTCGTAAAAAAAATTATTATTTACATTTTTCTCAATAACGAACAACATACGTAAAATTTTCCACTTTTAATTTTCAATTTGTTTTAGCCCCTGAATCAAAATTCTAAAAGCACGGGCAACAATTTTGAGATTTTGTATACAAAGTGCTCCACCAAAAAAGGATAATGCGTTTTTTGACGGACGTTTTGGGGTAAAGTCAAAAACTACAAAAGTTATGTTTACTAAAATTGATATATGTGCTCTATGTCATGCCATGAAGAGTTTATGTATAGGTAGGTTTTTTTAAAATATTTTTTTATTTCAATTTTTGGGCTGCAATAAAAATGTTTAAAAACTAGTATCATGGCCGAATGATCTGAAAAACTCCATAATTATTCAAAAAATCACAAATCTGCAATCCGTTTTTGGTGCTGATGCTTAGTTTCCTTGTTTGAAAAATGACGTAAATTGGAAATATATGCAGTATATTATCATCTGACTAATCTTTTTGCTTAAATAAGCACAAGATCAACTGACCTATTGTAGAATTTGTGAATTGTACGATATTAGACGTCAAAAACGCCTGATCCTTCTTAAGAGGATCTGTATATTTTGAAAAAAAAAATACTGAGCAGTTCATTTTAATGTAAACAATTTAGAAAAATTTAAATAGAGCAAATATATATTTTGAAAAGAAAAATGTGCTGGGTAGTTCATTTTGACGTGAATTTATTAAGTGTAAGCACCAGCCAGGTCGATCTGATCAATTAAAAAAAAATGAATAAAGCCAGTAAATCAAAAAAATATTTATATTTGAAAGAATTAGTACCAGGCAGTTCATTTTAACTTGTATAATGAGAATAAGTTCTAGCCACGTCAATCTGGTCAATTAAAAAAATTAATAATTTCAGAATGATTAAAAAATAGAATAATATTTAAGTACAAGTTCGAGAAGGCTGGCTACTTATTCAAGCTCGGGTCTGTTTTGTCTAAGTGCCTCGTAAGTGGCAGAGCTGTTGCATACTTAAATGACTCTTTTAAGTACAAGTACATGAAAAATAGTTTTTCTTAATTTAATAAAAAGTACTTTTAAAATTATTTATGCTGAATTAAAACAGATCTTGATGGCCGACAAATTAAGAATGCTTTAATTGTAAATAAACTAAAATATAATTATATGCAAAATTATTTAAATAAAAATAAGTTTATTTTCTCAATTTTTATTTAAAATAAGCATAGATTTTACTGCAAAAGATTTGGTTTGGTCAAATAATTATCAATTAGTAAAAAAGTACTTCAACCAAAGTAAAATAGTAGAACTAACATTTAAAAAACACCTCGGGTGGGGTCAAATCCACAACCTTTAGATGTCAACTGCTTTAAAACCTGAGTAACTGAGGTATCTTAACTGTCAATGATTTTATGTTCTATAACTACGTCAAAATGAATTTGTTGAATCATTAATTATATTATTAACATGTTTACACCTACACAATTGTGTGTATGTCTACTCTAGTTACAATACACAAGGAAATTAAACTTTTTAGTTGAAATAACATAGTATAATTATTAAATAAAAATATTATGTGGTACAAAAATTCACCTCGTATCATATTGCTCTTCGCCAAAATTTTAATCTATATTGTGCTAGCATAAACCAAACATATACACACTATGTGTTTGTAATCATATAAATAATGTAATAAATGATTCAGAAATTCAAAGGTTGTGCATTCGTTCCTCAACCGAGGTGAATTTTTGAAACATTTATTTGAAAATTGAGTAAATTAATTCTAAATAATTACTATTTACAATATTCGTACTTAATTTATGTACATTGTGTAATCAGTATACTTCAGTACTTTTTTATACTTAAGTGTTATGCTAGTACTTAAATACTTTTAAAGTACTTAAGTAGTACTTTTTAAATACTTAAGTACTTTGTATTTTTGAAATTATAAGCAAAAAAGTTGTTGAATCAAATTTACATATTTATGTATTAGAATAAATACTTAAAAGTTCAAGTACAAATATTCGGTTTTAGGTACTTAAAGTATAGTACCTACGTACTTAAAAGTACTTATTGTAAGTACTTGTGGTAATCAGTACCGCAACTCTGATTTTTTACAAAAAAGTTTGTTTGGAACTGTGTTGAGGTTTAAGCAGTAAATAGGTTATGCTTGACAGGAATGTGTCAATTTTTATTAGATACTGTCAAGCGTTACAAATAAATATCACTAAAAATCATTGAAGAATCAAAATAATGGTAGAATGAAGCTCATTCTAGCATTATTTTTGATGTGATACCAACTATTACAAACAAAAATAACTAAAAATCATTAAGAAATAAAAATCATTAAAGAATAAAGTTTATTTTAGCATTATTTTTGATATGTTATCGAGTTATATTAATAGTGAAAACCGAGAAAATATCATACCAGTCACTTAATTGTGGTCATACTCACACTCATACATTATAGCAAATTTGATTCTTATGAAAAAATATATTTGTAATTACAAAAAAGGACCACCGAGGTGGATAGACCCAGCTACTTGTCAATAAGAAAAAATGATGGAAACAGTTTTGTAAATTGTTTTATTTGTTTCTAATATAATTTATGTAATTGTAATCTATAAAAGCAAAAAGTAAACATATTTTTTTCAAAATGATTGATTTGGTTCAAATAAATAACCAGATAAAATTCGAACAGATGTAATTTTTGTGGAGTTAAATTCATTTTCTGTGGCATCTTCGTTCCAATGAATCTGCACAACTAACTTTTTTTAAATGTCGCTACTTCTTTTGTGGCAAATAAATTGCTTGTTTTGTAAAACATGAAAATATCTACAAAAAATCATATTCAAATATTCAATTGACCCGACTTTTGAGCTGTAAAGAAATACTGTTGGAGTGTTTTATAGAATCTTATAACTGTTTAAAGAACATTAAAATTGTAACTAGCTATAAATTTACAAAAATGCTAGCAAAATAAAACTTGTAAGCATCTATTTCATATAAATTTCAGTAGAAAACCGAATTGATTTATACGTTAAATATTGTTATTCATTTAAATAAATATTAAATAATTAAACTCACAACGTTTAAGCACCAAATTTTCCTGATTGAAAACTGCAAACTTTCAATAAAATTAAATCTTAATTGAAAATTTGTTCTAGATTTGCATCGTACAAATTTAAATTATATTTCCAATTTAAATCCATAATGTAAAGAGATTGTATTATAGATGTAGGCTGTATTTAATTTGATGAAATTTCTATTAGCGCAGTGATAGGTAATAATAGTTTGCAGCAGTAGCAAATCTTAATCAAAATTGCGGTGATGATTTGTGAAATGAATCCATACGTATTGATATCGTCACTTAAATACATTTGCTTCCGGTGTAATATTAGTTGTAACGAGGTTTGTTTATGACGTTTTGTTTGCTTACAAATGTAATTGTGTGTGTAATCATTGCGTGTGTAAATGAATATAATGTAGTAGTAGTAAGGCGCTTGTTTTGTATTAGATCTATAAATAGATAAAGCGTGGCAGTAACTAAAAAGTTAGTTAATTGATTAGTTAATTAAATATCGGAGCGCGGTGCTTAATTGTCGGTGTAAATTTAAGAGGGGTGGGAGACGCAGAGCATTTGAGCGTCGCGGGGCATTTCAGCGCTGCATCCGCTTCATACAAATGAGGCACCATATTCTACTAAGTGGTCTGTTAGTATTGTGTCAACGCAGTTACTCGTTTGGCCGCCAGAGTGCACGATTTATCGCTCAATAAATTACACCGACGCTCCTTGTCTGGTGCACGCGGCGTCCGCGTCGGGACGCCTCTCTATACAAATCATTATCGTTATCTGCTTACACACTGTTATACATTGTCGCCAACTTCAACCCTAATTACTTTGATTGATGTTTATTTATTACTTTCTTGATGCAATTACTGTTATTACCAGATTATCATTGCCAACCAATATAATTAAAATTTATAAGGAAACAATGTAAAGTTCATTTTAAATTGAATTAGTTTTAATTGAGTTTTTTGTTCATTCTCATTCATTCAATTTCGCGTTATTAAATGCGCTTTTATTGTTTTATTTAAACCAATCAAACTTTATAGATGATAATTAAGAAGTTTTTCTTAAAATATTTTTTTAAATTTAATCTTTAAAACGCACACAACTTTAAACTTTGGAGCTACGCCACTGTGCACAGCATATCAACTTTATATAATCCGTCATTAATTATGCGACCCTTACTTATTATGCATTTCTCGAAACCCAATTATCTGATTTATTTTACATTAGTGTCATAATCCGATCGCTCGTCGTTAACTTTGCTTCAGATATTAACAATTTAGCTTATATATTTGCATTGCAACAAACAATATTGTATTGTCCTTTAGTTCCCGCTCAAGCATATGTACACACTGTGTGGCCACATATTTGTTAAAAAAAATTATATTTATTGCATATTAATTACATTATTACATATGAGTAAAAGTTTAAATATATTTATTAAAACATTGTTAATTTGAATTTAAATAATAAAGGAAAACTAAACATAATATCAAAAGAATAACAAATAAATAAATTAGTGAAAAATAGAAACACAAACAAAAATTTATAATCTATAAAAAAAACTATACACAGACGACGATTAACTAAAAAATAAATACAAATAATTAAAATGATCAAACATAAAACAATTTAAACCATAAAAAGAATAAATAAATAAATAAATAAAAATAATAAATAAACAAAATAAACAAAGAATAGCAATTGACAAAAAATAATAACTCCGACGAAAAAAACAACTAAAAAATAACAAAATATACAGAATAAACAAAAATGCAAAATACCAAAATCTGGAACGCGAACCGAACCGGTCTACTTTTCTTGAAGCGCAAACCGAAACCGAAGCTATATTGAAAAATAAAAAAGATTATTTCTGAATCAAACCGAAAGCTTTGTACCGGTTCTAACCGGTTTTTAGCGATTTTACGCGATTCTTTTTTTTCAGTTTCTATGTGTATGTACCGGGTGATGAAATAACTAAAGTAAAGGTCATTGAACCGGAAAAATCGGAAATTTAATTAAAAAAAGTTGGCCAAAAATGCCAAAAAAACGTCATCTTTTTGTGCAAGTTGAATTTATTTTAAAGTTTCTTATAAATATTAACGTTTTTATTTACGAATGCCAGGGTTAACTATTTTAAATTAAATTTCCGATTTTTCCGATGCAATGACATTTACTTTAGCTTTTTTTGATAAAATGTTATGTGCTGGGTATCAATGGTATCATGCAGAAAATTTTCTCTCGAATAGTCACAATTGACACATGAGGTTCTATTTGAAAAAAATGCCTTTGGTCGGAAAAACTACAAACGCGTGCTTTGTAACCCTGCAGAAGGCGTCATTAACTCAACATCGAACTAAATTATATTTTTAAATAATTTTTTATCAGTTTTGAACCAGTTTAACCGATTCGCAACCACCTAGATCCAAAAACAAAAAGTGTTTATTTTGTTGCAGTGGTGATAAAAGTTGACGATCGATACGTTTTTGTATTTAAATTCTTAAACTAATTCAAAATAACAAAAAAAGTATATGGTTCGATTTAAAATTGACAATATGGCGTCGTTTTAGAAATAACCGGAAGTGATACCAACTTTACAAATATCACAATAAATTGTATTTTTTTGTATACAATCGTATAAATTTCATTTGTATAGCTTCATAAATAACAAAATCAAAATGCAATTTATTTATTGTGATATTTGTAAAGTCGGTAGCACTTTATGGACCAATAAGGTTCCATTTGAAAAAATTTACTTTCCGACTAAAACAACAAACGCGTGCTTTGTAACCATGCAGAGGGCACCGTAATAAACGCAACTTCGACCTAAATTATTTTTTAAATAATTTTTTATCACTTTTCAACCATATTAACCAAGATGCAGAAACAAAAATGTGCTTTTTTATTATGATGGTAATAAAAATTGACAATCGATACGTTTTTGTGTTTAAAATGTCAAACTAATTCAAAAACAGTATATGCTTCTATTTAAAATTCACAAGATAACGTCGTTTCCGGAATAACCGGAAGTGATACCGATTTCACAAATATCACAATAACTTTTTTGTTTATATACACTCGTATAAATTTCATTTGTCTACCTTCGTAAATAACAATATTTTGCTTTACATATGGCCTGTGTCACCCGGTATATTGCACGTTTTACAAATTTTTCAATTTCTCATATTTTTAGTTTAATTGACGCTAAAAATTGCAATTTCTTGTAAAAAGTCACTAAAAATGTGAATTTTGATATAAAAATTCAAATTATACAAGATAACTAAAAAAACATTAGAAAAGATCGGTCCAGCAAACGTTGTTTTGTTCAAAATATTATTTTAACAATTTCCTCCAACTATTATCAAAAATCTAAAATAAAGAAAATATCAAAAAACAATATAAACAACAACTGAAGAAATTGATAAAAAATAAACATAAAAAGAACACACAATCAATATCTTGTTTATTTTTAATTGAAATTGATGACACCGCGTGTGGGTATGCTTTCTTGTTCAAAAAGTAATGTATATAAATAATAGAATTTGTTCAAGTGTTTTTGTTAAGGTTTACAGCAAACGGTTGACTTTATGAAAAAAAAATTAAACAGATGTAGTTTCTTTTTATATTATTTGTCTAACGGTGAGGTATGGTCAAATTTGCAATTATAAAGTTGAATGCATTTGTGTCTCGTAGCGGTCATTTTGTTAACCGCACAAAAATTCTTCAAGTAGATTTTGGTTATACGTATTTTTCAGGAAGGTGTAATAAAAAAGGGCTGGCTAAATTATGATATGAGTATATTTTTGTGTAAAATATAATAAAATAAAATTTGTACAAAATCGAAAAAATTTGCAATTACGGTATTTTAAATATCAATTTGCTAACTAATGAATTAGTGAGCGTCTTGGAAGATTCTATTTATGCGCTAATAGATAAACGCGTTAAAGGCTATAAATAAATTATATATCTGTGTAAGATCTGATACGTTAGTATGTGGACAAACATCTTTAGTAGCAAGTTGAGTAGATCGTGTCAAACGTAATTAGGTATTTCCGGTTGGGTCGCTGTTAAACGTTTGAAATCTGAATATTACATCGCGCTATGTTTAGTTTGGCCGTAGTACAGTTGAAGAGATTACCTCCAGCTGGTACACGAGCTTTTTATAATCTCGCCACCATTTTTATACGTCTATAATTAATGGGCCACATTTACAATAAAAATATGTGTGATCCATCGCCCTCTCTCATGTTGTTTTTGAAGACGATATCCCTTTCACATGTTCCAGATTTATTAAACTTCACGCAATATTTATTTTAATTAGTGTTATTCAAAGCATAACTTTGAACCATTAAATTTATTATATAGGGTGTTATTGGTTCTGTAAACACATTTTTATATCTTCTAAATAGTTCAATCAATAATAATGCGACAAAAATAATTCCTTACAATTCCATTACTCAGCTCCGCTCCTTTGGGGAGTTAACAGATTTTCTTGCCTCCACTTTCTAATTAAAATGGAAGTGTCTACAAAGACTCCCCTGGCGTGCATTCTTTAGATCACTATAAGAAACTATTCTTTGTTAACTTTCATTTCATCTTGAAATAAAATTGTTATCGAATTTAATTCTGATTTAAATAAATAAATGATGCGCTATAAAATGTGCTATTTGTATCCGCTATCTTGTCACTTTCTGCACTCTATAAAACCCTTAGAATTTCTGGCTGACAGTTATTTATTCAGCTCAATTTAATGATGGAGCGAGCAGACGATTTATGTAAACTCCAAATGTGAGTTTTAGGTGTCTGGATGATTAAAACGCTCTACCCAACGTAAACATGCATGCTATTTTATGTAATAACTCCTTGTTTAATACACATTGCTCTATATATTTCATTGTTACATTGTCTACATCATTTTAATAAAAGCTTTATGGCTGCTCCGCCTATCATCTTTCTCCTTTCCAACACGAACGCCACTTTTAAACATATTTTCGCATCAATTTTATTCATCACCATACACATTCCATTTAGTTTTATTTAATTTTATTATTATTATTATTTTCACCGAAACAACCGATGTGATGATATTTAACAACGCAAATTAATAAAAATAATACAATCAGAATTATTTTTGATGTCACCGAATAATTATATATATATATTGTAATGAAATAATAGTACATCGCGGAAAACAAACGTATTGTTTTATTTATTTAATAATACAATAATCACTTCTAATCTTTTTCAATATTGTTTATATTTCAATAGTTAACTTCAAAGAATAGGAGGCGTTAATATAGGTAGTATAATGCAGTGGTCTCCGAATTAGGTTGATGTAATTTAAACCATGTGGTTTCAAAAGATATTAATATACCTTCACCGGCACAAATTCGATCCTTTGACAATGTTTAACAAAAGTTTTTAAGCTGAAACTTCTGTGGGAGCGATCAAACAAACTCTTATACATAAATAATCGTATTTCTACTTTATATCTATTGTGAATTTTTATCGAAACCTATGTAAACTTATCTTTATATTTATTTATTTGTTTATTTACATAAACTTATTCTAAAGAACTTAGTTTACTACAAAAAAAGTATGATCAAAATGTGTCATCAAAATATATAGGTGCCATTACACTAACGTTCCGTCGTACAATCCATAATCTATTTGTATACGAATGTGTTTTATATATTGTATTCATTATTGATGTGTAAACATATGTGGCCACTATTCTACTTCAAGGTGCTCAAATTACACTTGTTGCAGTGCATCTAACGCTTTAAGCCATAAATAATCAAGACCAGAAATTGATGTTACTGCAGCACAATTCGTCATACAAGTATTTTTGTGCGCCAAATCTTGACTCCAGCGTGTAGTGTCTGTTTTGCAACAACGTCTAATCTCCAGATCTTGCTGCTGCTGACTACTATTTGTTAGTTCGCTTAAAGAGGTCATTAAGAGAACTTGGTTCGCAAATTTCAAATTAATTTAAGACCGTGTGGCAGCACTTCTGAAAACGATTCGCAAAAAACCTTTGGTTACAGTTTCCAATAGCTTTGTGTTGTGTCTAGTGGCAACCACTTTGTCAAAAAAGTATTTCACTTGCATACTGCTTTAGAATTTTGATTAACAACAAAACACAGCAATCTGTAGAAAAGCTGTTAATTGATGAATCAGTCTATTCCTTAGAACAGGGTTTCTTACCCTGAAGTCCATGGACAACTAAAGGGTTCATGTCATGAGTACTGGTGGTCCATCTATGATATGAAGACAATAAATACTACAAATGATCCATCTTAAAATAATACTAAGTAGGTGTCTATAGCTCCCTTGTTGCCGTTCGCAATGGTTTCACACTTATAACTCAACGAAATGGAACACAAAAGCAGTAGTGTTTTTTATATGTTGAAGTACTTGCTAATAGCAGTATATAGCTAACAAAATTATTAGAATAGCATACATCTTTGTAGTACTTGTATGTGGTACAGATAAAGTAAAAACGTTGATGCGGTTATGAAATGATTATTAATTCCAGAATGTCTTGTAACAATTTGCAACAACTCATCAACTAAACTCCATTCAGCATGCAACTAGACGAGAACACAGATATATCGCAGTGTAGCCAACTCTTGGTGTAAAACGCAAGATATAAAAAGAAGAATTTTATTTTGCGGCTCACATTTCGGAACTACAAAATCGGAAGATGTCTTCAATACAATAAAAAGTTTCTTTGCAACACATAATAATACAACACAACACGACGTAGATTAAAAAAATAAGCTTG